>PYAF01004038.1:126956-168930 GCA_007407185.1 Glycine tomentella | reverse complement strand
TTGATTTCTGTAAGGAAATTGTAAGTGATCAGAAAGGCTTGAAATCTTTGACATATGCTCAAGATCTAAGCTTAAGGTTAATGTGTTGATACCCAGCATCTGAATAGATCCCCAACTTTAGACCTTTGCTGTGAACATAATCAGCCAGAGCCTTAATTCCTGAAGGAAATGCTGCAACATTGGGAACCATATTGCCCTATGATCATTTTTAATTTGTCAGAGCTATCAATGTGGATATTATAATCCAGGCAGTTTAAATTTTAATTTGTCGTATACACAGCTTAATTACTATTAGTCGCGTGTGCATCAAGAGGAAGAAAATAATAAAGCATATGGAAAATTAATTGGAAATATTAATTACCTCAGAGTCTCGATTAAGTTCGGCCCAACAGTCATCTAAAAATCACACAAAACAACATATATTACAATTGCTTCCTCACAAGTAAAATATTAATATTATTTTCATATCTATTTATTATAAATGAATTATTACTACTGTTATTATAGAAGTGGTTGTATACCTATATTTACATATTGGTACCCCAAAGCAGCAAGCCCCGTTGACACCATTGCATCAGCTGAAATAATAAACAAATATAACATAAAATCCAGATTGCTAGCTATATCTGAAATTTGAAGTACAATAACATTTTGCGAAGCTGGGTCGCATAATAAAGTTACCTGTTTCTTGAATTACTCTTTCATTGATGTCGCAGCCAAAATGATTCCAGCTATTCCACCTGATCAGCATTCATGTATATATTGCCATTTATATACTCACATAATAACAATCTTTCAATAAACAAAGACTCCATATTTTGATATTTTGATATCTACATGCATGACAATTATTTTTATTGAAGTATATATAATGGAGAAAAAGGAACTTGATCATTTCGAAATCTTCTATCTATGGAGAAGAAAAATAGGAAGTGAATAGAAGATCTAAATATATTTCTGTTGTGTACAAAATAAATAATTGATCTTTAACTTCATATAAGTGACTTAGGCAATAAAATAATATGTAAATATAAAAATAGGTGAATAAATAAATTAAAAAAAATCCTCAATTTAATCTCTTCATTAAAATTATATGCATTAAAATGCTAGTTTTTATAAAATATTATTTTTATCAAATCACTTTAATCCAGCAGTTACAAGAAAACAGACTTGAGAGACACCATTTCATTCAACTCAAGGCCGGTGGAGGACTTCAATTCCAATAAAGGAACCATAGATTTTAGCTATAAAAGCCTCCTACTCTCATCATTCCAGTTAAATACGCATTTAAATATTCTTACCTTTTTAATAATTTATCAATTTCTCGTGAGGTTACAGTTACACACTTACTATATCTTTATCTTTTTTTTTTTTTTCAAACTACAAACAACTTGTGTACGTAACTGTGGCAATAACTTACTGCGACAATCACTTGGAACGTGAACATCAACGTAAATTAGTTCCTTATTAAACCAATTTTTCCTACGTTATATAAATTTATATGTAGACACGTATATATATATATATATATATATATATATATGCACAAGCAGACAAATTAAAAGTTTGAACTCAACTAACTAAAGGAAAAAGAAAATGATAGAGATTAAGAAGCAATTACCCCATGGGAGGTGTTTGGCCGAGGCCATGTTCGACCAAGTTTCTCCTCGTAACTTGCTCTGTCGACGCGGAGATTCCTCTGCTTCTTCTGTTCACTAATAAACGAGCAGATGAAGGATTTGCATGCAGAAGCACAAGGAAGCACAAGGCAAGCACCATCTCCATCGCTAACCTCCAGCTCCAACCTGAGAATGAATATTGCATTGCCATATAGGAATACAAATATATATGTAAATATTAGTCAATGTATGGTTTTTGAAAGAAAAAAAAGGTAATTGAATATTGAAGAGGTTTTTATGTTGATAATGCGGTAAGCTGAAACGGAAGGGGATACAAGAAAAACGAAGATGGTTTTAGTTTGGTAGTTTGTGAAGAAACAAAGATTAAGAGGGCAATTTATAGAGTGAGGAAAAGTGAGGTGTGTTGTCTGATGAACCACCTTGTTCTCTCACTAAAATAATAATAAAAAGAAAAAGAAAGAATTAACACATATTGTCCGGTGGATGAATATAATAAGAAAAATTATAGATGAATATCATTTGACACATGGAGAGATAGAAAAAAAAAAAAAAGAGGTGTTTGTTAAATGTATAAAAAATATGAATGTATATATCATCGATCACTCGTATAATAATGTCTATCCTCACACACAACAATGCATCATTCCGTTGCTATCTCATCCGTTTTTCTTTTGGATCTTTCAAAACAGAAATTTTGAATTCAATGTCATTTTGCTACCGGCCATCCGAAATTTCAGCAGCATATATATGATCCTCAACTGTTTTCTTTTTTTCTTTTCACAAGCAAAACATGTCTCCCTTCTTAGAATTAGATAGATTGAAGCGAACAATCAACTTCCCTCGGTGACGAGCGAAACTTATCAAGACTGAAAGAGCGGCGCCACCTAACTAGGGGCTTCTCCCTCCATGAAGGGTTTCTTTTCCTCTTTAGGTGGGATCCTTTTCTGTCACGTAATATGAGTTTTTTTTTTTTTTTTTTCTCTTCCACATATATCACTTCTTTTCTTTCGTCATGCATCACATTCACTTTTACCTTTCTTTCCTCTTTTTCTAACTACCACTTTTATTTTCTCTTTTCTAACTTACCAATTTCCCATTATTTGGCTATGGTACCGTCTTCTCTCTCCTTGTCTCTACCTCTTTTCATCACATTTTCTTTTCCTTTGAACAGAATTTGTTAAAGCCATCTATTGCAATCTTATCCAAAACACTAGAGTTATTTTAGGCAGCATTGCTCTACTGATCAAATTGTTGCCTTTATGTTAGTTCTTCTATTACATAGCATTGTTATGGGTTATTTTGGATTAACTTGGTTGGAGTTGTTGTTGGACAAGTTCAAATACAAGAGAAATAAAAAAAGAAAAGAAAAAAAGTGTAGCAGAGTGTAGAGTTTTGTCAAAGTTACTTGTAACAAGGGCATGTTTTATTGTGTTTGTAGTTTTAGGATTACTGAGTAATATGTTTAACTATTTCACTTGGAACATGTAGGGATGCCAAACAAGATTAAACTTGATGGATCAACTCACTAATCCACCAAAATGTTAAATATTTGGAGGAAAAGTTTATCACCTATAAATATTTGTAATCTCTGCCAAAAATAAAAGGTTTGCATGCATGATGTGCTCCCCTAAACAATTCTTTCCTTTGAACATTTAAGAATATTCCTCTCTCTCTCTCTCTCTCTCTCTCTCTCTCTCTATATATATATATATATATATATATATCACACTTTGTAATAACAATATTTGTTCTTTTCCACCTTTACACTCACGCCTGCATTTATTTTATTCCTAGATACTCTAGGACTATAGAGCTAACATAAGAGATAATATTCCAACCCACACATAGCATTAATAATCCATTGCCAAGTATCTTAACCATTTCAACTATTTGATCAATATCTCTCCTAACTACTGAAAATATAAGAGCATTCTGTGTTGACCAGATTGACCTAACTACTATAAACTAAACTTATTCCCATCATATTTTATTCTTTTTTTTACTCTACATACGTATCACAATTTCAACAAATTAAAGGAAATTAATTTGGATATCGTTATATAATGTTGAACAAATGTCGTTTCACCATCTCAAACACTCAATCAAGACTAAAGAGAAAAAAGGGCATTCAAGAAATATGTCTTGTATTTTCTCTACAATTTTGAATCACGTCACCTCATCAGCACCTACAATTATATTGTGCCAAGTCAGATTCTAAAAATCTTAAAGAGAATCATATCGAGTATTATTTTTCAAAAAAAAATTGCACCTGCAAAATTGCACATTTATGAGAACCCTATATACAAAAACTTAATTGAGTAGGTCTAAAAACGTATTTTTTTCAAATTTAACGAATTAAAAAATAATTATTTGAAAGACAAAAACTAGATTCATCTCAAATTTCAAAAACTACAATCATCTTCTAAATATTTACATGCATGTAATAATTACTCAAAAATAACCTAAAAATAAAATAATAAAAAGATGTACCTTCGCAATAAAATTTAAAACATTATAATCTAGGCATGACAATAAAGTAAGGTAACCTACAGAAAACACGGGTAGACACCGATGACTTTCGTTGCTAAACATAGACATTCACACGGTATTATCGTTAGCGACCGATATAGTCAAAAGAAAATCTCTTGCTTAAACAAGTTGATAAGCATTAGCGACCAATATTTATTGCGTCAAAACAAAGCGATCGCTAAACATTTCTAAATCGTGCGCCACGAACCTAAGTCGGTCACTGAGTAATATAAAATTCCAGTCAGTCACCAGTGTTTGCAGTTCGACATACTTAACAATTTAATCTGTTGCCACTGAAATTTTGATTGCAAATTAGGTCGCTATTTTGTGCAAAAGAAGAATTGATTTCAGTGGATAAATTGGTTGCAGATTGTGACCAATATATTTCGGTATCTAATTTGCGTTTTTTTCTTATAATGATTACGTTTGAAGTCCAATTTGATGAAGTGGATGAAGTGGATATGAAAAAACTAAATTCATCTTCATTTCCATATACTACTTCTAAAAAATTGTCGACATCGAAAACACATATTTATATTAATTTTTATCATGTCATCCTAAGACAGATTCGATCAATTAGTTCTTATACCTGGATCGTTTTAATAGAAAAATAGCGAAAACCGAAACGGATGCCTCTCTTTAATTAGATTTCGTTAGAAAGAAATAAGCATTCAGATTCAGGTCAACACATTTGATATACTTCTTTTATATATGTTATACAATAGATTTGCCAAGTCACCATCGCTTGAGCAATTACTTAGACCCCAGAAAAGCCATTATCTTTTCTCTACATGGAAAAAGATCCTAGATCATCATGTAGCAACGGCCCTATCTAATTATCTACCCGTCTATATATTGTTTATAATGTTTTACATTTCCTTCAATTTGTGTTAGTTTTAGAACATGATGAAGAAGGGTAGGGGTCACACTTTATTCATCATCGAGGACTATATCTACATATACACTTAACAAGTTTTTAGTGTTGATACTCCAAACCAGCATCAAGGAAATTGCATACATGAACTCAGATAACGACAAGAGAAAGAAAAAAAAAAAAAAACACAAACATAGGCATAGGTACATTTCATAATACCCAATTTAACTAGTAATCTTCAGCAGCCAAAGGTTGGTGATGAGGAGGCTCAATTGGGACCATAACGTATTCATACAGAAGTGCTGCAAGGGCAGCTCCAATCAATGGGCCCACCCAGAAGATCCAGTGGTAGTGCCATCTCCAGCCCACCATGGCAGGCCCAAAAGCCCGAGCAGGGTTCATGCATGCTCCATCAAACGGCCCACCAGCAAGGATGTTTGCCCCAACAACGAATGCAATGGCTAAGGGTGCAATTGAACCAATGCTGCCCCTTTTAGGATCAATAGCAGTTGCATAGACTGTGTACATCAGACCAAATGTGAGAGCAATCTCAAGTATAAGACCGTGGAACGCTCCAAGCCCGATTGACACACTGAACCCCTGTGGTCTCTGTTACATGCAACCACAATATAGTCAGTGTACTCTGATTTCTCATATTTTCAGTTTCCATAAACAAATTAAGCTCAAGTATAGCTTTCTTTTTGTTATCAATAAATTTTGTCAAATTACAGTATTACACACACACACGAGATGCTGTTCCTTAATTTACATAAAGCCAATCAAACCAAAGATAATTATTTATAATCAGTCATAAACTTAATTGAATTTAAGTAACTTCAAAATTAATTCTTTCCTTTTACTGAATGTATCAATTAAAGATCTTTTTTTCATTTTCTTTTTTATTGGCTATCAGAATTTATAATTAGTTGAAGGAACAGGCTCAGAGTCATCATCATATCTATACTATTGGTACATAATCTCAAACTAGCAGTGTCTATGTGCTTGACCATGGTTCATATATAAACAAAAAATTCAATTTTATAAAAAAAAAATTAACTACACTTAAATTATGTGTAGTGTAGATATTGGCCAAGACTATGTCCTGAATCATCTAATAATATCTCTAATGAGAAAGAGAGTAATAGAGAGGGAAAGGTGGGATTGATATTGTAGCATATATACATACCATGTTGTTAGTGACAAGCCTCAACAAGAGAGCAGCCACTATAGAACCGAGAAGTTGAGCAACCCAATAGTAAACTGCTCTAAGGACGGAGATCCTTCCACCAAGAAGAGCGCCAAAAGTGACGGCAGGGTTGACGTGTCCACCAGACACATGCATGCTAGCAGAAATAGCAGCAAATAGAGCAAATGCATGAGCTAGTGCAATTACCACTAGCTCACCCGCTGATGACCCTGGTTCCTTGTAAATTTGTCCTGCAACCATACAAGTGTATATATTATTAATTCATAGTCATATACATAATAACATGCATAGTACTTTAATTAGTGTTTGAGTGTGCAAATATGTATATAGGGTAGAGAGTACAGACGCAAAGCAAGGGCAGAGCCTTCTCCAACAAAGACAAAGATGCAAGTGGAGAGGAATTCAGCCAAGGCAGCTCTGATGGAGTCTGGGTGGCTAGCTTCATTCATCCTTCCAAACTCGTATCTTCGAGTTGCCATCCCTTATCAAATATACCTTTCTTTTTCACTTTCCCTTGATGTTGTGTTACCAATTGAGATTGTGATCAATGACCCAGTTGGTCTTAATTTCAAGACGGTTGTGACCCGGATCCAGTTGAATTGAGAGAGCTTACGCGATTCACAAGATTATTCTTCACTTCACACGTACGAGGCTGTAAATTAAATGCAACTTATAGGCTTATTATATATATATATATATATATATATATATATATATATATATGGGTCATTTGCATGGCTGAAATGTGGAATACTGCCACAGCTTATATGAGCCAAATAAGGGTTGGATCTGGGAGGGACACCTAGGTTGTGAAAAGCTGAATGCTGGGCACGTGGAGATATGTGTTGACTCCTCGTTTCCCTGTATGTATAGATCCATCTCTATCAACACGATGATCACCACTGTTTGGTTGCAGTGATTATTTTGTTGATCCTTTTTCTCAATGAGGACAAACACCAACTTGTTGCTAACAACTTATCTGTTTGCACTTTTTTTTTTGTCTTAGATATTAGATATTGCTATTTTCCAACCTAGGTTAGAAATTAATCTAGTGATTATTGATTGGGTATTTTCCAACCTAGGTTAGAAATTAATTCAGTGGTTATTGGTTGTTTAAGAGAATTTTATAAACGATAAAAATTAAATATAAGTTTTTTTTTAATAAATATTTTTATATATGTGCTCACCTATCCATTCAATAAGATTTGAAGAAAAGATATTTGTTCCCATAAGAATTTTTTATTTATTCATGTGTAATAAAAGTTTTTTTTCCATAAAAAATAGTTAGTGTCCTCGTAAGATTTTTTTTTGTTAAAATAAATGTAAAAAAAATAAGAAAAAAATTACTAACTTTACTATTTTATTTTTTAATTTAATAGTCTAGCTCCTCCAATAATCATTTACACATGGATTAAATATTTTGAATTTTTTTATCATCACATGTATTTTGTAAAAACATCTTATATTTTCTTTTACAAAAATATTATAAATTATTTTTTTCTCTTACAAAGAAATTTTTTATCAGTCAATAAATGCTGATGTACTATTATATCAATCCTTACGCTATTTGTTTGCACTTTGCGTTGCGGTTTCAATGGCTTATTTTTCGAGTGATAATTTTTGGAAAACCAAATAAATGAAATATCCCTTCTTAATTTATTTTTATTTCACTCCTTTTATTAGCATTCATATTAATTATTTATCATTCTTTCTCTTCTTATCTATTTCTAAGTGTAAACATGGTGTCCAAATATTTTTTATCTTTATTTAATTTTCTTTAAATACACAGTATATGATGCTACATTTATTAAAATCGCAGAATATATTATATTTAATTAATGTCAAATGTGTATATGATTATTTTTTTTTACAGAATGTGTATAATATAACACATCCTTTTTCTCAACTATCTTACTTAATCTTTAAAAAAAATATCTACTGCCAAAAAATGAAGGAGTTGGATCATGGATGTCATGTGACCGAGCCCAACTCTGCCTATTGGGTGTTTGTCCATGTGAAGGCAAATTGTTATTTATACCTTTCACTTTTACTATAATACTTCCTATATAAACCTTTTTTTTTTCTAAAAAAATCCTTTTTTTTCAAAAGAAATTTTCAAAAGTGTTAAATTTTAATACATTCTGAAAAATAGTTTCTGGAAGTTAATTTTAGATAGAAAGAACAACGAACCAAAGAGGGAGGATTCGAGACAATGGAAGTAGTCGGTGGGGGAGAATTCGATGCTCATGAAATGAAGGGTTCCAAATGGCAATGTTAATGAAGTTGGAGATGCAAAGGTGACCATAGTAAGAACATCTTTAATGAAAATTCTTGAGGTGGGTTCTTTAACTCAATAACCTTATCCACCAAATATATCATTATTTATATTTCAAAAAATATTATTTTTTAATGTAAATGAGAGAAAATAGAGGGGCATAGGCTATGGTAGGAAAGTAAATTTCCGTGTATGATGCACAAAAATTAATAACCTTTAATTTATCTCATTCCATGGTATAATGGTACATCCTCCACACCTTACCACCACCTATTTTCTTCTCTCATGTTACTCTGCCACTGGGCACCATTCACCACCACCAGAGGCGATTTTAGGCATGCAACGTGCCCCCACTGCACCGGCACTAGCTCCGGTGAAGTCACAACCTTTTCACAACTTCGCTCTCCCCCTCTTGAAATAGGCAAGAACAACATTATTGTTGCCCACCACCAACAACATCGTCGCCCCTCCCTCTCGATCACGCCTCCGACCTTGATTCCCTCCCTCCTCCTCAAACCACCACCGCCGCATGAAGCTGAGCACAGCGACACTATGCGACTTTGTCTAGAAGTAGTGTGAGATCGGCATCGTACCTTCTTCGCCCACACCACAACGCCAACAACAACGTTGACGACAATCCTGCACCGAAGTGCATTGAGAATAGGAATTCTTGATCACTTTCTCCCATGAAGAGATCGAAGAAGATATCTTCGTGTTTTTTTATTTTGAATTTTTTGAGAGTAAATTGATCTGTTCATTGTTGATTCTTGCAGTGGTGAAGAGAATTTAGGAAGGTCTTGGAGATTGGAGGTATAGAGGCGTAGAGAGAGAAAGGAAATGGTTGTGGAATGGTGGTTGGTGATAGCTGGGGAGAAGAGAGGTGGTAGTAAAGAGTGGAGGGTGCATCATGATATTATAGAATAAGATTAATCTAAAGATCGTTATCTTTTTCACCACACACAAGAAAATCACACACTAATTGTTTCTCCAGCATAGCATGTGCAAAATAAAGGTTGTGTTGTTTTTATTTTTATTTTTTCAAGTAAAATTCAAGAATTTAAATTGAGTTCTACTACTAAAACAAAAAATAACAAAAAAAATTATATTTTATGTGACATAATGTGATCCAAAAAAATTAATTCAAGAATTCAAAATAAATTTTTTCATTAAAGATGTTCTAAGAAGCTATTTCAATGATTTATTTTGGATGAACTTCAAGGATTTGAGGATTTGGAGGTTTCTATTCCAATGATTTATTTTGGATTCTCATAATTTTTTTTTTTTTGCTATGATTTCAATTGATTAAATAGTATATGTGAGCTATTATAAACTATAGATATCTTAATTCAACTTTTACGAATAAAAATAAGTAAACAAAATCTTTTAATAAATATGAAAATTCTCTTTATTACTAATATTCTAGTAGAGATATACATCATATTAGATCATGTTGGTTTAGTTGATAAAATAAATAATCTAATTTGAGTTATTATATAATATTTTCTTTTACTAAATTTATACAAATAGGTTTATATTATCATTTAGTTATTAATTATATTTATTGATTTTTATAATAATTATCTTAATTAAAATTTATGTATCATATTTTTTTTTAGATTGATAATATAACTTATTGTACACTTATTTTAAATTCATATATTTTAATAGTTTTCCACAGCATTAAATTCTCTTATTTCTCTTCTTTTTAGTCACAGTTTTTTTTTTCTTTTCTTTTCCATCACATACAGCTTTATCTCGGACTCAGTTCCTATCTGTTGTTTTAAAATAAAATCCAGTAGAAAATTGGCATTTGTGAAGATTATTTTCCCCTAATTGTAGAGAGAATTGCCCCCTGTTGCAACCAAGCAAGCATAGCTATGACTCTCCTTGTTAATTCTCCTCTGCTGCCACTGCCATCTACTCGGGTCCGTTATCCTTCCATTCCCACCTCACTTCTTCATTTTCCCTTCAATAACGTATCTGATTCATTTAATTAATTGACAGTGGTTGAAATCGAAGCAAGAATCTAGGTTATTTTCACATGGGCCAACCATAATAGGAGGAGGAATGAGCAGAAGCATCTTTGGTACTGGGAAAAGGAATGGGGTTAAAGCCTTTTTCTTTAATCCTGAACAAGACCCCATCGTCAAAGAAGCTCTCAAGGTATGTGCCTTCTTCTCTGTCACCACTTATGTATGTAGTGCAGGAAGCTTTTTTAAAGTGAATTTGTCTTTAAAATGAACAAGTGAAGCTGTATCTGCTCTCTTTTTTTGGTGAATAGTGTATCTGCTCTTAAAATTAAAGCAAGGATTGATGGAAGTGTCTATAGGAGTCATGTTCGTCTGTTATTGTTAAGTATTAACTTTAATGGCTTTGAGGAAGAGGGATGCACATGCTTAATTACTCTTCAAAGATGAGAATTATCTCATAACATCATACATAGCCAAACTATGTTTGGGTTTCAAAGTGTTTTTACATTGTACTGGGGAGACTAGAATACTAGATGCTCTCCACTTGGAATGCTAGAACCTCTAAAGAAACTTAATCCCAAACAGACAGTTGTTTTAGGCTTTGGAGTAGGTAGCGATGCTTGACTGGTGGGACTATATGGTATGATTATAGCATGTTGCTCCAGAGTTGTGTCATGTGAACTTTGTTGCCAACTTCAGAGTCAGGTTAAGCTTAATTATTGTCCACAGTCAAAAAACTTTTATCATTGATTCATACACAAATAAGTTATCAACGGATTAAGCTGCTGGTGGGAAATATCTGTGGAGAAGTTTTGAGCGACTTTTACACCAATCTGCTGAAAATATGTCATTCAATTATCAGTTAAATATATTTCTCTGTACTAGTGCTACATGTGGTAATCAAATTTGATTAAAATATCTTCACTTTGGTGTCAGGTTATTGACAGTTGTTGTTCCATCTTATAGTGCCATGCGAGTATCTTGTTTTCTGATTTTTAATCAAGTAACTACTGAATGTGATGCAAAAATCATTTTTTTTGGGTGGATAATTGAAATTAGCATTGCTAATTTGATCACTAGCATTCTGGATACTATAATATATGCCAACCATACACAGACAAGCTGCTGTAGAAAAATATGCAGAGTCTTGACACCTACAGAATGACAACTTTTAGAGTTTTTTTATTTTTTATGTTTTGTTCATCAGTGAAAATGCTTGTTTGAGTTTTCCCTATCAAAATTGACTGAATGCCTCACATCATGGAGAGAATCCTATTAAATAATAATCCTTAACGTTATACAAGGAAACTTTGCCTAATACATGACTAATTACCGCTATTAACATCTGTCAATTGATGAAATAAAAACAGCAAGTAAATCAGAGAATATTGTGGAAACTAAATAAATTAGAATCAGAGATTTATCTAATTGGGGAAACTAAATAAAACAGAGATTTAGCTAATCGGGAAAACAAAATAAATCAGAGATTTAGCTAATCCTGTTGACATTTCCCTATTAATTACATTTATCTTTTATGAATACTTATGATCTTTAAATGTAGTTCTTATGTTTTTTTTATTTTATTTTATGTCCACAACTAGAGGGCAAAGGCTCTTGGGTGCTCAATTTTGTGCTCTTTTTTTTCTTCTTATAATTACTCACATTTGAACTGGTTTTAATGTTAATTATTTGTAATATTTCATATGCAATTTATGTGATGCCTCCATCAACTTGTCTCCTGTGCTTGAGAAAATTTTATGACTGAACTGAAATGCAATTTATTGCGAAAGCAATGAGTTCCTGCTCAGTTCATGGGTACACATTTTAGTGATCTTACTCTGTTTTTATCCAAAAAAGAACAAAAAAAATAAATGGCTTTTTGTTGCTAACTTGAATTAATGAAACCTTGTTACTTTGTTAAAAGCCTACCACCAATATTCTCAACTTGATGATTAGCTGAGTTAGTATCCCTTGACTCCTAAGATATAGTTAAATTGGATTTTGTCTCGATGCTATAGGCTGAAAAATCATTCAGTTCTGCCCACAAGGATGTTGATTGGTTAGCAATGAAAACTTGACGTGTTTTACTCAACTTTTGTCATTGCTATAATTGCAGGAACCAGTGGCATTCTTGGGTGGAATGTTTGCGGGTATTTTGAGACTTGATTTGAATGAGGAGCCCCTCAAGGAATGGGTTACTAGGACTGTGGAAGCTGCAGGTATTAGTGAAGAAGAAGCCAATACAGAAGAGTCAACAACTGAGGAAGCTCCACAAGAGATCCAGATTGAATAACAATTGCAATTGTTTCTTCTGTATACAAGTTTTGAGAAACTTGCATAGGATTATTATGCCGACAGAACAATAAAAATTGGTTCAAGTGGTTATGAGTTATAATCTTCCGATTACATATGTGAAATGGAGAACATCTCCGTTCCTGTCTCTTCCCTTAAAGATGGTAAATTTTGGTGTTCGAATTGGTTTAACAGCTTGCTTGATTTGGTGTCATCAAGTCTCTGTCTATTGTTACGCCAACTAAATTTTATCCTCAATCATTTTTTTGTTTTACAAATCAAACACCAATGGTGCTTACCGTTATTGCTATTCTAGCGCCATTTATTTTAACCTGCTATGTAATAGTAACATAAGTTGTTTAGTCACGTAGTTTGGTCTCGGAAAGAGTTCTGCTGAAGGTGTATGTTATATTATTGAGAATTTTGTGCACGAGTCGCCATATTAAATTTTGTTAGTGATATATACAAAAGTTCTCAATACTGAAGAAAGAGTTCTGCCGAAGGTGTATATTATATTATTGAGAATTTTGTGCACGAGGTCACCATTTTAAATTTTGTGCGTGATATATATAAAAGTCCATTGGTTCAAATCCAGAAATAGTCTTTTTGCATATATAAGGGTAAGACTATGTATAATATTTCTCTTCCTTATCTGCACATAGCTTGAAGTCTTCAAACAACGAGATACGTAATTTTTTTTTTTATATATATGCACAAAAATTCTCAATACTGAAGTCAGAAGAGGCCCCATTTGAAAAACAATTATGTTCTATTCAATAAATTCAAACGCAACCATAGTAGTTGTGCTGAATAAGTTTTTATGTAACCAATATAATTCCTAATTAAGTCGGGCATGCATTAGAAACTACCTCCCTAGGTTCGTAGTTGTATACACTCTTTGTGTACTTTCAAGGAACATCCTAAGACCCAATTAAAGTTAAAAAAAAAAAAAAGTTGCTTGGTCAAGTTTTTGTTAAGAGCTAACACTATTATTTACCGATCTACCATAATGTCTTTTTGTAAAGTATGTGAAAAGTAGCCTTAATGTACAAGTAAGGTTTCCTTCATGGCAAAGAAAGTTTGAAGAATGTCAATACGTCTATCTCCTCATTTTGTGGCAGGAATTACCAGCACTTGCCATGCATTTCTTACTGTGGAAACGATGATGTTTGGTGCATTGTTGTACATTGTCTCACACTAGAGTAAAGTGGCAAAATCAGTAAAGTGCAAAAAATTCTAGCAAGACTTATCATACAATTAAATAATAAGACATAAGGTGTGTATAACTATAGGTATCTCTGTTCCTACAGCTTAATGCTGACGTGTCTGTCACGTTCACACCTATGTCTTTACATGTCTCGCAGCTTCAATGAAAGAACATGTGAAAAGAAACTCGTCTCTGACGCAGCGCTACACAACAAAGTGTCAATATTTAGATGAACTACCACTAATCTATTTCGGTAAATTACATGCAGTTAGTAGGTGAGGAAGGTAACCACACCACAGTAGCTTCTGAAAGACCAATGAATCCACCTTACAATAGGTATTTCATATTTAGAAGTCAAATAAGGAAAGCGAGTATATAGATAGCAGCAACACAAGCTACAAATAAAAGGGTGTTACCGTGTTAGTCATCACAAAATCTGAGAGAAAAGAGCACTCAGCAAATTTACTTGTACTCAATGGCAGATCATCAGAGACTGAGGATCCACCCTATGGAGGGGGAAGCACCACCACCCCCAACAACTCCATTGGTCCCTCCAGGCTCATCAAGATCAGAAAAGGGTGTCCCTTTACCCCATCCTCCACCTCTACTACGTGCTATGCCAGCAGCATACCCTACACCACATAAAAGAAGCTCAAGCTGCTACTGCAAGTGCATATGTTGGACAATAATCTTGGTTGTTCTCCTCCTCATTATCTTTGCAGCAAGTGTTGGAATCCTTTATCTAGTCTTCAAACCAAAGCTTCCTGATTACTCAGTTGACACCCTCAGGATAAGTGATCTGAGGCTTAACTTTGACATGAGCCTCTATGCAAAGTTTGATGTGAAGATCACAGCTACCAACCCAAACAAGAAGATTGGCATCTACTATGAAAAGGGTGGAAAGTTGAGTGTGTGGTACACAAACACAAGGCTCTGTGAAGGGTCACTGCCACAATTCTACCAAGGTCATGAGAACAAAACAGTGCTCAATGTGTCCTTGAGTGGTCAAGTGCAGTCTGGAAGCACCTTAATGAATGCACTGCAGCAGCAACAGCAGACAGGGCGCATTCCATTGGATCTCAAGGTGCATGCACCAATAGCCATCAAACTTGGGAGGTTGAAGCTGATGAAGGTGAGAGTGTTGGGAGAATGCCTTTTGGTGGTGGATAGCTTGTCTTCTAATAATCTCATAAGCATCAAGGCTAGCAACTGCAAGTTCAGATTGAAACTTTGATTTCCATAGTGGGAAAAGTTTGCCTTAATTAGTTCATGTCATTTGTTTATTTCTATTCCTTGTTTTTTTGGACTGGAAGACTTGATTCTTTTATGGATTTCTTTGACACTGCTATTGCAGCAGTTCCATACAATTTTATTTTTTTTTTGTCTATAGTTTTGCTTTTGTCCTTCTTGATCTTGACAGTAGATCCGATTGCCTGTTTTTTGATTGAGTGAATAAACTTCTCAAGATTTGTTGACAACAATGTGCAACTAATCACCGATTTAAGTTAAAAATAATAATAATAATTGAAACGGCGTAAGCTTTGTCAAACTTCCTCCAATTGAGGATTCGATTGAAGAAAGAGAAAAGGAGGGCTCAAGAAAATGTAACTAATTCTTAGAGAATCTGAGTAGTTGGGAAAGGATAGGCATGCATATGGAAAATTTACACCTAACATTCACATAAAAACATGTTAATTACATATACAAATGTGAAGAATTTTGTTTTACAATTAAAATTAAATAAAGGCGATCACATACAATTATCAATATATAATTAAAAGAGTCACAAAATTATTGAAATATTTAATGGCTTTACAATTGATTAATAATGTAATAAGATTATTAACTTCACATGTTTAATTTTAAATTTTTTATCATACATAATAAAATATATTATTGTAATCACAATTAATAATGCTATTAGATTATTAGGAACTTTACTCCCTCAATTGATTATTCTTAATATTTTATTTTTTTATATGCATTTGGTACATTATACATGCAAGCTGTAACCAGTAAAAAAATTGAATTTGAAGAAGGAGGTGAAGACTGAAGTGTACTCAAGTGTGGACAAGGATTAGGGTGTGTGTTTATATGTTGAGATAGAATAGCAGAAAATTTGGATTGTGAGGGATCAAATGGGTAGCGAAGAGGATTCGATTGAGCAAAGCGTTGCGTCCCGTCGCGAAAGACTGCTAGCTCTCAGAGCCGCTCAGGAGTTGTCCAGTGTTCCCGAACCTGAACCTAACGGCCACAACGACGATGATAATGAAGAAGATCAAGAACCTCAAGAGTGAGTATCTATAATCTATCTACCTTCGTTGTGTTTTGTTTCTTTGATATACCCTAACACTCATCTTATATGGGATTATTGAAATTTGTGTTGCAGAATGAAGTTCCGTAACTACGTTCCTCACGACAAAAACCTCCAGGAAGGGAAGCTTGCCCCCGCGGTGCTCGCAAAGTTCGAAGATCCTGTGGATGATGTGCCTCCATCCGAGCCTGAAGTTAAGGAGGATCCGTTCCTGAATATTGCTCCGAAGAAACCTAATTGGGACCTGCGGAGAGACGTGCAGAAGAAGCTTGATAAGCTCGAGAAGCGAACTCAGAAGGCTCTTTATCAACTCATGGGTATTTACGCATCTCCTTATTCCTCAATTCTGTTGTTCGATGAATTACTCATCTTATTAATATCTGTTATATTATAGCTATTTTCTCTTAGTTATGCTAATTGTTGATGCCTTATTTCATGACATGAATGTTTATGCCCCCTGCAAATACTGCCAATGGTTTTCCTTGCCAGACTGTTAATTAATGCTGAAAAATCTATTATTTGTCCCTAGATTTTGCTTTGAGTTTCCCTGTTTCACTGTATCATTCATGCTAATTCCTATTGACGGGTTAACGAAATTCTTTGTGATGAAGTTAGTGATAGTTTCTATTCTGTAAATGGCATCATTTTTTATCTTCCCCCCAATTTTGTTTTTCTCTTCAAAGGTGTTGGCTACATTTAAGAAATAAGTATCTAGTTCACTGCTGGATTTTTTTTACTTGGTATGTTCAGCAAAATGGTGGATCAGTGGATGGTCTAAATGTTTAGAGAATAGAAATTCTTTTGGTCTCCAAAACTAGCTAGAGATTAGGGAAGGGAAAGATGGATGGAAGAATAGAAATACGATTGCTGTCTTTCACTTTTTTTGCCAAATAGGATGACCCAAATGTTCGCTTTGAAGTTCTTGCCACTGTGATGCCATTGTGGATCATATAGGCAATTTATGCCAATCAATGAAACAGAGTTAGTGTTTAGGACAAAGATTGTGACTTTTTTGTTAGACACAAGACGTTACTAAAACAAATAAAAGTTTTGGGAGTAGGAATGAAAATTAAACATGAGTTGAGACTAACTTAAAGGACTGAAATGAAAGTGCATTTTTGTCTCAACTAATTATATTTTGGTCTCTATTTCTTTCACATTTCCAGAGAAAGAAGTAGGATTATTATGTGTTTAAACCGAGGTTTATCAAATCACAATTCAAAGTGTTGGTCACCAAGTTAATTTTTTAATTTTGAATTGTAATGATAGTTTCACTAGAATAGCACTATTTTAAAAGCGATTTCAAATCTCATAGTTATAGGGTCTTCTTTAGTTTCCGCTGTGCAAATTCTTTATCTATGTTCTGTTTAGTTGGATGGGGGAACTGCTCTTAGTTTTTCTATCATCAGTATCTCAGTTTGATTTTGTAAATACTACACCTTCATCTGAATTACTTGTGTGCCTTCTAATGAATTTGGAGTCATTACACTGTTTTCTTTTTCTTTTTACAGTGGAACAAGAGAAGCAAAATCAATTGACTGAAGGAGATGATACAGACGGCACAGCAGAGTAGATTGCAATTTGTCCGGCAGCTGAAAGATATTGAAGCAGTATGTTGAAAACTCCTGTCCCATTTAAGCTGCTTAACGCATAAAAAATTGGTTTCTAATACACTAGTCTTTGCAATTTTGCAATGTATTGTGAATGTCGTATCATTCACTTCTCTTTCAATGACTAAGTATGAGTGTATTAGATCTGTTTTTAGAGGTGAAATATCCCTGGATTCTGATAGTTGTATTAATTTTAGAACAAATTACACTCATCTCCTCTGTATTTAAGACTTATTACACTCAAATCCACTTATTGTTGGAACCTTACACAAGACTTATTATCTATGTTCCGTTAACTCCAGGACATCATGTGCCATGCACATGAGTTTTAATGATTTTTTTTGTCCAAAATGTCCTTATCTTCTTCATGGACACGCTATGTTGTTCTTGCTTTCAACGAGTAGTTCAAGAACACTAAGAACATTTTAAGACAGCTTCAAAAACACTATTTCAATGCACATAATAAACAACTCAGATGATCAACACATATCCAAACTGAGCTCTGAATGTGAAAATGCAATTTTTAGCACATTTAGAAACCAAATTGCACTTGAGACCTCACACCATATCATCTGCACTTGAAGAAGCCCACACCGTATTCCCCATCTTGAAGAAATCAAATTCCCCTTATCAGTCCCCTCTTTTCACTGACCAACAATCCTCATCCTTAAAATCCCACAAGGTATCATCTACACTTGAAGAAGCCAAGTAAGCATCCCAATCTGGACCAATTTCACTTTTTCGAAAAATTCCTTCACGAGGCAAAGAAATTAAAAACCTATCATTATTCATTCCTATAGAATTCTTCCAACAACTTTTTACTTACTTTCAATTCAATTAATTTTGCACTGAAATTCGTTTTGCTTCGTTTTTTTTAAAGCATTTTTTTTATTATATCTGAAACAATACAAGATGTGCATAATCAAACAAACAGATACAAAAGTTATAATTATAGATGTCCACCCACCCACATTACACAGGTACTAATTTTCCTCCCACCCCAACAAATAAAATACAAAGCAATTGCTTTGCCATATTCGAACAACCTGAATCAAATTTATGCTGCTACAATATGTACTCCACAATATGTCTTCGTTCGATTCTTTTGTTCCTTTGTGTGGCCTGAATAAAGGCAAGGGTGAATCGAGAGGAATGGGTCCCTCCTTGTCGAACTTATGAAGCAACGGTTCGCTGCCGCTCCTGGCCTCGGCGTGACATCCCGAAGAGTTGCATTCTCGCACCTAAACTGTGCATTTTGCAGTGCCTAAACCACGCGTTTCGTGCCACCGCCTCCATGGATTCTGTGTGGCAATTGCAACTTCCAAGATGTAGTTGAGGACGGTGACGATGATGGGTTTGGCGACGATGGGCCAACGGAGACAACGTGGCTGCTGTGGTTGTCGAGGGAGATGGCGGAGGTTAGTGGTACTGAAGATGCTGAAGGATTTTGTGAATAAAGGTTTCTGACAGTGGACAAGTTATAAGGGTGTTTTGGATATTTTGCAAAAAAAAATTAACATTGTCAGACTGTCAATAACTGTGATGGTTGAGGGGAGGCAAAAGTAATGTATTTCAATACAGAAAATATGAGCGTAATAAGTTTTAAAGATAGGAGATACGATTATAATTTACTCTTAATTTTATTATATAAGTAATTCCCTCTTTTTAAATTTCTTGGCCATAGTAACGAAACTAAATGCGTAATTGATATAAGGGATTCTTGATCTTTCGGGTAACACTACTCGAACCCCAACTGAATTATGGGATAGGGTATAGTTATAGATTTGTGAGTTAAAACAAGTGAATTAATAGTTTGAGTTTTGATAGGAGTAAAATGAAACATAATAAAATATTATTTTTATTATGTTCATTATGAAGTATTCAAGTATTGGAAGGAAAATGACAGTTTTAATTAGTGTAAGACAATGAAGGGTTTGTGCATCAAATAGGTTTTGGGAAATCTGACCTAGAATTGTAGAAAGAAAGTATCCATTGAACCTAGTCAGCTACCTAATCACATGGTTGTATCCATGACCGCATAAGGAGAGTTGAGTTCAGCCTGCATTCTACCACGAGCAAATAAATCCAAATGCGTTGAACATATTCAAATAAATATAATAAAAATCTGATTCACTTAATAAAACTTCCTGACCATAATTAACAAATACACGGTGCAGTGTATTACGATATTTCATTAATCAGTTTAACAGCATAAAAACAAATCTGATAAATAGTAATGTCCTTCAAATGTACAAATCAAAATAAATGATTTTTTTTTTCATGACATTGGTACGGAATATTACTAGTTTTATCGGTGACTAATTTTTATTTGAAAAATTGGCTAGCCAGTCTTGCCTCTTGACATTTTTTTTCTAAATACAAAACTCAAAATCGAATTTAATTCTAATCTGATCAATGACATGTAAGTATAACTAAGTATTGATTAATCTTACGTGGTTTGCAACCGTACGAAACATCATAAGCACGATCTCAACAAAATTTGAGGATGATTAATCTCAAGCCAATTTGCCAATAAATTAAAAGAAACCAGACAATTATCTGCAATAGTACAATTTTCCAAGCATCACTTCACTTGATAGTTTCAAAGAAAATAACGAGGCATTTTAAATTTATAAGCTAAAGGATTCATCAAAGATATACAGACAAGGTAAGCAATAAGGTCGAAATAATTCTAAAAAACTTCAACTTTGAAATTGATTTGTTTTCTACATCGCTTTCAAATTTTGTTAAATTATAGTAATCAGAACTAAACACAACATCTACATAGACGGGTGATTGTCATGGTACACCATTGTTTGATAAAATGTCGAGTAGATGTTGTTAACACGTCTCGATCATCTTGTTAACACGTCATAAATTCCTTTGCATTTAAAATTCTTTTGAATTTTAACACAACCTAAAGGAAAGCATCCTTTCTCTGCAACGAGTCAATTATACACACAATCACTTGTACAACTTGGTTTGACAAATTGGATTGACTGGCTTTATGCGGAAACAAAACAGTAATAATCATATTATTCGGGTATAGGCAAGGAAACCTTTTTCTTTTCCCAAGTAGACAATTTACATTGAACACAATTTAAAGCTCTATTTCCACTTGCTGGCCTTTTTTCAAATATTGTGGAGGATAAGAGGGAATCAATTTATGAAGAAAAAAAGGGAAAAGGAGACACAAAGTCAAAAGTAGTTAATTTTCTACCATTGACAAGCATTGAAAAATCACCCTTCTGAGCTTGAAGTTGACTGAAATCCTTCTTTCAGATAAGCCGACATCTTTGAGGTCTTCAAATTTACATGGTTTTATCGTTTGTCATCCATTGATATGATTTGTGGTGCCACTTTGGCCGTCTTTCACATTTTCTGTTCTCCAAGAGGGATCCACCTGCGGAAGTTGATATTCATCTGGTTTCAAAGCCAAGGCAAAATCAGGCAATGTTGGTGCTGTCTCCATGATTCTGTAATAAACGTTGACAACAAAACACATGATTTTATCATTCATTCTACTTCTTTACTTTTCATTAAGCAAGAATCATTATCAACTATGAAATGATATTTTAAAACAATTTACTAATGCACTAATGTTTACCTCTCATAGGAGTACAAATCACGGTTTATTCGCACCTTGCTTGAAGTATCCTTAGGAATTTTCTCGTAAAGATATTTCATAGTCCCCCAAAGTGATGGATTTCTGCACCATGACTGCCAGTTAGATGGATCATGAAAAAGCATATTACCACCAAAAGTACTATTTTCTTGAGAACTTAAAGATGATTAAGAATCAAAACCACGGTCTGAGATTTCAATGATTAGGTTCAGCTCATAAAATGGGGCAATGAGAAAAAAGGTGTGCTGGTCTAGTGGGGCAATGCTCATGCCAGAGTTGAAGTACACGGGTCATTATGCCTACTGGTCTAGTGGTGACCCTGTCCTTCGACAAGAAAGGGATGTGGAAAACTACACTACTTTTTGAGATTCTTAAGGTGCTGCATTACATTCTAGAAAAAAGAAGAGGGAATGGATAACTTCATTCAAAACCCTAATAAATTTTGCTAAGTTTATTCAAATTAATAAATAATTATATCAGAAGGTATGGCTAAAATATTGTAAGGTTTATTATGATCTTCAACATATAATAATTTCCAATTTTTATTAATCACTGTCATTTTACTTAGTTTCATAATGAGGGCAAAAAATCATTTTACTTTCAGACGTGAAACGAAGACCAAACTTACTGAGTTAGTTACTCAAGATTCACAGTTCCAATCAAATCACGGGCACAAAAACTGACATGGACCATAGTTGACAGAACAAAAATATAAGTGACATTTGCTAGATTTCTACCTACAATAGTAAATAATCATTTCATATTTTACTTGACTAAATAGATAGCAATGAAACAAACACATGCTGAACTCTGTGAATCAAAGCATGCCTAAACTGGAACAAAATATCTACAGATTAGCCATGCAAATAGACAAGACAACACTCAGGAACCAAACCTCACCAATGACCCAAGCTTAGTAATAACCAGTTAGCTGCTCAAAGTTTCAAACAGACATACCTATATCGCCAGCTAAGGAATTTTAGTACACATTTTATTTGCTAAAGGCATATGAACTTGACATGCCAGAAAGTGTCATGAGGGACATTTGCAATTCTCTCAAAAGGAGGCATAAGACTAAGTTCTTTGCTCCATACAGAATCACATAGTCATCATGTTCATTCCATTCATTTTAAGTGTTCCTTTTATTATCTTCACACACATGTCTGTGCTATTAGCAATTATGCAATAAGCAGAAATTACTCTGCAGTTAATGGAAATTGGCACATATATAACATGATCATTATATAGAAGACGCATGACTCATTTTCTGAGGATGATAACATAACAGCATAAAAACAAATCAGTTTGTAAAAGGGAATATTATGACTAACCTTGACAATGGAGGTGCTGCATTGAATGTTTCACACAACTTCTTACTTTCTTTGAAATACTCATCCGCTGCTTGTAAAGCAGCTACAGCCATCCCATGAGATTTCTCCGTGTTTCCCTCATCAAGAATCATTCCGTGATAATAATATGCTGCAGCCTAGAAAATCATTACAATAAGCATATCAATAACTTCACATCACTTGCTTCTGCTAAAGGCATCTTCCATACTTGTTCCTGAATTATGCATGAGTATGCTCAAATAAAAGATACCACATACACCAATAGCTGTGTTGTTCAAGCTCATTAAGATTAAGTGAATAAATTATAAGAATAAATCAAATGACAGCATAATATTGTCAGAATCTAAAAACAGAAACAGGTGCTCATTTCCTTAACAAAGCTGAAACCTACTACCAACTCAACGAGGTTTTTCTTCCAGAGAATGTTGTCCCCCCAAACACACACACACACACACACACACACAAAATATGCAAATAACATGTAAGGGTAAAAAGTAAATAATATACAGTAGGCAGAACAAGAAAACCAATAATCAATGTGAGCCAACCTCACTCTCAATAGGTAGCTTAAGAAGGGAGGATTGCCCAATTCTTATAAGGAGTATTCTAACCATATTCCTAATCAATGTGAGCCATCTTAACACATGCCCCTCACGCCCAAGATTGGAAAGAGCATGAAATTTGCAACACTGACAGCTGCAAGTGACTCAACATCAAGATTGGATAAGCTCTTATAGCATTTTAACAAATGGACTAGGCCTAACTCTCAATAACTAGGTAAGAGGAGAGGATTGCCCAAGTTTTTGTAAAGAATATTTTGGTCATATTCATAATCAATGTGGGATATCTTAACGAATATAATTGAGGAGCACAACATAAGCAACAATTCTAGGGCACTCTTAATTCATTTACCAGATGTAATTAGGTTATTAGAATTGGTTTGCAATTATAATACTATGGCCCAGGGATATCAGGGCATTTTGCATCACTTATCATTAGAATTTAGAAAATATTTAATTATACTCTTTTATTATTCAAAGACATCACCACCAGCTTGAACAAGTATTTCAGATTTCAGCCTCTTCTCAAAAACAGGTCAGTTATGAACAATCAACCAATTGTCCATGTAGCCACTTCCAGCTAATCTTTGTACCCTAAGAAACATAAAGATCTAATCTCCTCAACTTCTCAAGTTTCAACACCAACTTCATATTTTATCTTGTGGACCATCTATTAATTTGATTCATTTTATACTTCATCTGCATTTAATAGTCAAAGGGCAGCCAGTATTCAGCAAATTCCACTCTAATTGTATTACTATATACTAATGCATAATAATTAAATAGCAAGATGCAAATGACTAGGGAGAAAAAACTCAAACCTTTGCTTCAATATACTTCCATTTCACAAAAAGACGATGTTTTTCACCCCATCCATTTGCTAATGGAAGGTTCATAATATTATCTTGAGCCTGCAAAATGAACAGTGTAAATAAAGTAATGTTTGTCGGTTAAATGCATTCATGTTAACATACTAATGCACACACATGCATAACATACAGAGTATATAGAATTGAAACAAAGATCTGTCTTAGGGGAAAAAAAGGCTATAGATTTAGAATCAAGAGAAACAAGTTGAAGATCCCATCAAAAATTGGAGATAGAACAAATAAAACAAAGGATAAATTGAGAAATAACAGATACAAGTTAGTTACATGGTCTTAAAAATCCTTTTAGAAAGAAACCAAAAGTTCGTCAACAGAACAAAAACCCTGCTAAAAAACATGCAATTAAAACACTGCATTTGTACCAGTTGCCAATATTTCACCATCTCACATGCAAGTCTACGCTTCACTGCAAGAGTGGCTTTGGTACTATCAATTGCCATCCCAAGTTGAATATCTACACCCTGTTAAAAAACAAGTAAATAGACAAGTATACCCAAAATAAATATGTGAGAGATAGGGTGGGAAAGGTATCTATATATATATTGAACAGTCCCCTTATCCAATCTTCCATGCAATGTAGTTAATGTTTTACATGCATTCTCCCACCCCAGATAGAAGAGACACATATACACAAATATGATGATTTTGAATCACACAAATTCTTAAATGGAAACAATGCATCATTAGACCTAACACTCCTTGGCTAATATGCTAATTAATACAAAATCCACAAGAATTTAGACAATGAATTCAATCCAAATGATTGCAACCATCAGACAATGTCCCTCTTTTTATGCCTTCACAGCTTTAAACTTCACCCTCAATTAATAAAATTTACATTTTTTACATCAATGGAACTAAGAGTTGACTTGAGATTTGGTGTAAATACTAAAATGTCAAACAAATGTTCTCAATTCAAGTGAACAATATGTTCACTCCTTCTTTTTCAACCTTATCAGTTCATTCCTTCGTAAATTATGGCAACAAAGGCATGTATTAATATGCTGAAAACTTGAACAGATTGCTCGCAGATTCAATTATTCAACATGCAAAAAAATTCTATTACTTTTTTTAATAAGATTTGCATGACAATTTTTCTATTACTAGCCTAACTTATGAGCATATTTATATAAATCCACTTTTTCAGAATATTTCCATAAACTTTTTAAAAAAGTAAAGGTCTGAAATCTGCTAGACCAAAAAATTTGAAATGACCTAGTTAATGTGGAAGATTAAACTGAAGAACGATAATGAATTTTAAGTGGAAAAAGAAAAGGGATCTATGTGAAGCACAGGATTTAATTTGAATGGCCTCACATTGTTGTTGGATACGCCTTACTCTAAGCATGTGCATATTATCTAGGGCTCATAACCCCTTTTTTTCTTGATTATAAAAGCAGTTTTATCTTCATAAAGGAAATGAAGAATAAAAAATATAGGAAGCATAAAACTAGTCTGATAAGCTTTGGGTCTTGGTTGAGCAATAGGCCATGCTCACTCTAAAATTGATTCCTCTGTCCACATTATGACACCTAAATATCCTAGAAGAATCTTTGACAGTTTATTTCTATTTTTTTTCATGCTCGGTGGATGTTCACATGCGAGGAAAGATTAAACTTATCTTTTGAGTATTGACAGCTTAAACATATAGGTCAATGATTCCTTAATAATCAACAAAACTTTTATAGTATCATCTGATGTTTTGTGAAATTAACATCTAAAATGATTTTGGTTTCTGCGGACTCTCAAGCTGTGATAGTACCAATCTACTGAATAACATTTTTCTACTCTATTTCCATTGCCCCATCTAGTAGGACGAGGCTTGGTTGTTGTTTGTTGTTGTATTCTCTTTACATCAAGCATATTGATTTGCATGACATGCAGTTAACAACATTATTCATTAAAAAAATTCCCAAGAATTGTAGCATTCTTATTAATTAATGCAGTCTAGTGAACTTTAATATTAAACAAATGACATATGCAATTTTATGGTAGAGAATAGCAACATTATAAAACCATTTATGTATTTTCACCTAATAGCCTAAGCTTTTGGGATTGTTGGTTTAAAATATGATATCTAAGCCTATCCCACTCATGATGATGGACCACCCATAGATGTCAACTGTCAAGTCTAGAAAATTTCACACTTCAGATATCAAGTCTTGGGTGTTTAGATCCAAAATTTGGCTGAATATAGGCAATCTTCCTTAAGCTAGCTTTGGAAGTTAAGCCAAGCACAGTCCATTCTTAAGGCCAGTGACAGATGTAGAGGGGGCAGGCAGGGGTCCTAGCCCCCCTCTTGGTATTTCTTATTTATATGTGTATATGTATTTTTAAGTTGATAAGTGTAAAATTATGTAAAATTAATTTTATAAGATATAAAATAATGATGGTTAAGGTTAGATAGTGTAAAATTGTAAAAAATTAGTTTTGTTGGTTGTTATTATGACAATGATTAAGATGATAACTAGTGTAAAATTGTATAAAACTAGTTGTGTGTTTGTTGTTATTATGATTACAGTTAAAATTATTATCATTTAAAATAAAAAATAGTTTCAATATTATGTGCAAAAATAGTAAATATTTAAAAAAAATATTACATATCATAAGTTAGACATTTAAAAAATTACAAAAGAAAAAATAAACCAGCCCCCCTTTTAATAAATTTTTGGATCAGTCCCTACTTAAGGCCCAGTTCATTTATGAGATAGTACCAAAGTCTTCATGACTAAGTAGTCTAAAGTTTGATCAGAGATGCCCACATTCTTCTAAATAAAAATTTCAGCACAAGGTGAGGTAGGGGAGTGTTTAGAGATATAAAAAATACAAGAAAAGTGCCTTCATTTAACAACTTAAGCATTTTAGATAATTGGTTCATCATTTGATATTAGAGCCTATTTGGCATTAGGCTACCAGCAAATGTCCACTCTTGAAAACTCCACATTCCAAATATCCAACTGGGTGCCATTGGAATGTATTATGATCCCACATTGTTCCAGTAAATGGGCAAAGGATCATTTATAATGACTTGGGCAATCATTTCCTTTGAACTAGCTTTTGAGATCGAGTTAGGCCCAGTCCATTCCCAATTTTAATAGTAAATACATAAATAAACCCTAGCAAGCTAAATCTATTAATCATTTGCTTGAATACACAAGATAACTTTGTAAGAAAGATGAACAAGAAGTTTGCCTAAATAGAGCTGAGTCTATGACTTACAAGACACATTGGTTTAGCCATCAAATGTGATAGGTTTTCACTTCTTAATTATCTGCTAGGCAAAAATAAAAATACCTGTCCCAACACTTGTAGACAGAGTGCTCGAAGAACTCCTTCTTTGAGATCTACTGGTAAATTTCTCCTAAAATCAGAACCAACAGTGAGAGGAGTAATACAAAAAAAATAAAAATGCAGAAGATTGTTTAGATTACATGAAACTGTGTGACAGTCAACATGGGTACAAACCTCAGTTCGCCAGGCAACTGTGGAAGAACATGCCTTACAGCACAGTCAAGATACCCAGCTGCCTTTAAGAAGATATCAACAGAAGCCCGTCTGCTTTCTGTTAGTAATTAACCAAAAGTTCAAACTTCCCAATAGGAACAATATACATAAAGGTGTCAATGAAGCAACATTATTAGAAACACACAGCATATTAAGACAATAAAAATATGGTTCTAGTCAATCAGCTACCACAATATATAACCAACAGGTGAAAAAAATTACAAGAAATTTTGTATTATTCTGTTAATAAGAAGATGAAATTTCCATTCCAAATTATGATATCTAGACATGAACACAGAGAAC
This sequence comes from Glycine tomentella, assembly GCA_007407185.1. Lineage (NCBI taxonomy): Eukaryota > Viridiplantae > Streptophyta > Magnoliopsida > Fabales > Fabaceae > Glycine > Glycine tomentella. The sequence continues at coordinate 140,784 of PYAF01004038.1, read as the reverse complement.
TGTGAAGAATTATATACTGCATATGCAATGAACAAGACAAGACAAAACAAAGAACAAAGAACAAAAACAAAAAGAAAAAAGTGAATACTAATAATTAAAGACGACAGAACAGACTCCATGTAATTACAAAATCACATACACACGAAGCAGAAACAAGATTAACTGACTTGTGTCTCCAATTGGAATTATTTTGATCAAATGTATTTTGGTTGTTTGATGTAATAAACAATAAGATTATGGGGCAAGTTATACAAGGAATATGTTGGCATGTGCCGAAAAATCTTATTACTCACCTTCTGATACTTTTGGCTGATGACTATCAGTGGATGTTCTGGGAAGAAGTAATAAATTAGCCTGTGACAGTAATAGCATTGCCATCAAGTGCAAAACTGACAATACTTCATACCAAGCATTAGACATGGTTGTTTCCTGTAAAAATGTCAGGTGCACCAACAAACAAAAAAAAGAAAGCGGAGCAGAGAGAAAATGATCAGCATTCTTTTGTAGAAAAATAAACAATTCAAATCAAAGCAGAAACGTGTGCATTAAAAAAATAGGAATTACCTCTGCGTCATCCTCTTGATTCACCCAAGCAAATTGTACTTTGTATAGTAAATGGCTTCCTGCACAGTATAGATAAGCAATTAATCTGGAGGTTGACATGTTGTGGAGAGAACATCCATCAAATACGAATGGACTAAAACATGCTTTACCATTTTCGACTAATCCCAAAAGTACTGGCAAGTAGTCTTCAAGAGCCTGCTGAAGATCAGCCAGTGTTGAACCTCCTGAGGATGAAATTGTGTGATGCATCATTAAATTTGAGCAACTCATTCATTGTAAAATGATTCATCCTTGCTAGCACTAACCATGTTGGGTGGCACTTTTCCTTTTTGTTCTTGTAATTGTAGGACCTTCTTGGCCAGCCATTACAACTATACGTGTTCTAAGAGCAGACAGGCGCTCCACTATATTCTTGGACAAGTAATCACCAAGTGACAGTGCAAAATCAACAGGTTTAGGAATTCTTAGACCGGGAACATAAACAGAAACCTCCCCAATACTCCCTGGCCTCCTTCTATTTCCACCAGAATCCTTTGGAGTGGACACAAAGCAACCCATGTCCTGAGTACTATACCTGATGATACAAAGAAGACACAGTGAATCACCACCAAGATTATTGTGTTTCTGTGCACACAACGAGTTTCTATTGTCTCTGACATCAAGCTTCACAAAGTTATGGGGATAACAGTTCCACAAATATACTCCAGAAACAAAGATGACTATTCATCAATCAAAGTTCAAAAAGTTTAGAGAACACTCACAACTTACAGGGAAATTAACAGTAGAAAAGCCATCAACATAGGTAATTAAATGTAAACCAACAAAGGAGTGGTAGTAGGTTACTCACGGGCAACATTACATTTTAAGTGGTACTAGAACTCTCATGTTATTTAAAATTGACATATACTTTATTCCGCAGCATTAATTTTTCCTTTATTTTTTATTTGGCCATTTTCAGCAGTATTAATGATTCTCATTTCTTTATTTATTTTCGTCATTCCATAATCTCAACACATGATTAAAAAAATAAGCACCAAAGATTTATCCAACTAACCTTGTCGTTTGCCCTGGCACTTCACTGGTCAGGTCAAAAGTTCTGCTATTCTCTGAGCCAAAAATTCACAGGGAGAAACGTGAGATTGAGGGGAGGAAAAATATAGACAAAAAAGCAATTAGATCACTAGAACGGCATGACACATGACAAGTGTGGTCCGTGTCAACGCTTCATTGTGATTTCAAGGAAAAGATTTCAAAAGATTACAACAGGCGTGCATGGTGATAGTGAAACTAAAAGGTAACATAAACACTCCCAATACCAAAAAAAAAAAAAAAAAAAAAAAAAAAAAAACCAAAAAAAAAAAAAAAAAAAAAAAAAAAAAAAAAAAAAAAAAAAAAAAAAAAAAAAAAAAAAAAAAAAAAAAAAAAAAAAAGGTAACACTCCCCGTGCACACCGTTACACCAACAACACAAACCAAAACATAAACATAAACATCAACCAGAATGAGAACTTCCTCAAGGAAAATGTTTTGGCTCATGAAATTGAAGAAGATATAGCAGGTGAAATTGAGCAAAGAATGAGAATGATGACTTGTGAGTAAAGGGTTTCCAAAGAAATCCAAACAAGCAACAATTGCAGAAACGCAAAGGAACACTTGCATTGTTTTTTATCTTTTTCTTGCACTAATTGACGAAACTACTGCGTGTCTTGTCACGGCTTCAAACCACTGTCACTAAAGCCACCGATAAATCAGGAAAACGTTAATGAGAAAGAAAGAAAAAGTTCCATAAATGGAAACTGAAGCTTGAAGTTCAAAACTTTTTAAAGTAAATAGAAAAATGCTCCATTGGGTTAATGAAAAATTACACAAAATCTTGAATTTCAGATTTTGGATTGACCCCCCCCCCCCCCCCCCCCCCAAAAAAAAAAAAAAATCCGTCAGAATTCAACCCATTACATAAATTAAATCGATTTTCCAACATGATATAATCTCCAACCCAGAAAAGAACATCTTTTGAGGAAGAACAATTTCTACAACTGAATTTATCGTTTCAAAAAAAAAAAAAAAAAAAACCCTCCAACCTGATATCCAATTGAGAATCACATGCAGCTAATGAGCCTTACCATGAACAGATAGAGTGGCAGCAATTGAGCAAAGCAGAGTGAGGCACCCAATTGCAATCCAATTCAGAATAAAGGAACCCTAAAAAAAGCAGAGAACTTGAGAGATGGCCAGAAACAGAAACTAAACTTGAAAAGAATGTGATCCTAAGCGATTCCTTCAGCAAGACGAACAGAGACAAAGACAGATACAGAGACAGGGACAGAGTCTTCTTTCTTTGAGAACAAAATTACAAATTATATTTTAAATTATTATTGTGGAACATTGGGATATTGCTTGTTTTTATTCATAATAAGATATGTGTGTATATGTACAACACAGCCAACAAAGTTGTTAAGTCGTAACACAAGCAGCCACAACTAGAAAAATGGTAGTATTACCATTAACATTTGCAATAGTTGGCTTTATATATTATTGTTAATGCTAATTGTTAATTACTAAGATTGATGTATTAGCAGCAATTGCGTTTAAATGGCGCACATATGCAAACCCACTTCTTTTTAAAGCCTCCATTGATTCTCAGTCTACTTTGTGCTGTGTCTAGCTGGTTTTACTCTTTCCTTTTTTCTTTATTTTCTATTGCACCCACCTTTTTATTAACGTGAGTCTTAAGATATAAATTTAAATGATGGAATTGATCGACATAAATAAATAACTATATGACTTTTAAATATTAAAAAAATACTATTAAATATTCTTTAAATAATTGAAATAAATAATAAATTATTTTAACTGTTTAAGAAACGGCAAGTGATGATGTCCGTGAGTGGCAAGTGACCATACTGGCAATTCCTACATTATAAACATAAATGGGATTGCTTGCCGTCTCCGTCTTTTTTCATCTTTTTTTCCTTCTAGAAATAAATATTAAATTTGAAATTTAATATAAAAATTACAAGTGGGTTCTATATTTGAAGATTAGGTCTGCAGAAATTTCAATTGCATGCAAGTGTGAGGTCATCATAAAACTAAGAGCCGATCCTCATCTATTCCCAATAGGCAATAGGCAATAGGCAATAGCTGCGTGTTTTTGAAAATCAATAAATTTTTATTTGTCTTCATCATCGGTCAGTATTTTATTCTGAAACTATTAGTAATTAGTATTTATTTAAGCAATAAAACTATATTTTCTTGAATGAGTTTGATTTGTTATAAAGACAGGATAAATAGAAGAGTATTAAATAAGAAGTTAAGTTACATTATAACTTTTTGTACTGCATATTATTTTGTGGTTATTGTATTGTACAGTGTAAATAATTTTGTGTTGCATCTTGTTTGATTGATGTATTTATATATTAGATAAAATAATATAAATTTTATTATAATATGTTTTATATTGTGTAATGTTTGGTTTATATTAGCAAAAGATACAAAACATGATTTTGAAAAAATTTAAATTATTTTATTATTTAACATAAATTTATTATTATGTTTTACTAATATAACTGTAACATATTTTAAAATATTATTTTATATTTATTGTTATAAAAAATTTACAATTTATTAATTATGTTGATATATTTTTAACTATATCTTATAAGTATCATATTATAAATTAAAAAATAAATTAAAATAAATTAACGAAATGCATAAGTAACCAACAATGGCAAAAAGTATAAAAAGTAAATTAAAAAATTAAAAAAAAAATTGTGGCAAGATATTAATATGTGACATGAAAATAAAAACTTATCACTTACTTGAATCTCGCTAATGAAACGAGGTGTAAGACGTTTGAAGAATGAGGTTTAAAAAAGAAGACACATATGAAAAAAGAAAAAAGGTGTGGGATAATGCAAAGTCAGAAAATAAAAATAGTATTATATTTCTATTTCTGTTAGACACTGGATAAAAAGTTATACGAAATTTAGTGAGTTACAAATTTTTAAATATTTGCTTAATCCACCAATTTATATTTTGTATTATCTCTTGATTATTTTGTTAAATCAATATTGAATAAATATTTTTGGTTTATCCAATCTCTTATTTTTTTAAGGAAATAAACACATCTTTTATACTACTATTACTTACATTAATACATTTCTCTCTTTTTCTACGCAAGAGGAGAAAAATAATATCTCTCTTCAAAAGTATGAATTGTATTACTTTGAAAAAGTATAACCAATTATTAATTGGAAAATTAATGACTAAAATTATAATAAATATATGTGTTAAAGTACAAAGTAGCACCAAAAATATAAATGTATAAAATAAATGATTAAAATTTGAATCAATAATGTTTTAATTGATATAGTAGTTATTATATATATATATATATGAAAAAAAATCAAATTAAAAAAACTATTAAAAAAGTTGACACTTGACAGTAGGCGTCAATTAATTAAGAAGTGAGGCATTGATACCATAGTTGTAAAACCTGGTCCAGTCATTGACCCGATCAAGGTAATGGATCAGTGGGTTAGTGATCTAACCGGTGGATTAATAATTGGTCCGGATTAATCCAGTACATATTACAAATTCAAAATTACATATGTATCTATTATATATATATATATATATATATGTAAGTATATAACTAACATTATTTTAGTAAGAAAAATCTATTCATACTCCAAAATCAAAATTTAAAAAAAAAAATCCAATTTTTTGTTCAAATTTAAAAAAGAAATCCAAAAAAAAATTGGAAACTCGACTTGGTCGGACCGACCCAACCAGAAACCCGACTGGGTTTGACCGAACCAACCTAGGTCAATTACATTTTTGGTCTGAACACGAAACCGATTCGATTTGGCCACCAAGTTATGGTCCATACCGGTTTTTACAACACTGATTGATAGCATTAAAAAAAAAAACACATGAATCACTTCGGCCAATTTACTAAAGAGGGGTATTTTTTTTCTTAATTACTGATTGGGGGTATTTTTCAAAATTATTTACGAAAAAGGGGTAAGTCGTAAAAGATGTTATGACTTCTATAAATGAAGGCGTAAATCTGTTTACGAATTATATTTTTTTTATTTTATTAAACTGAAATCGTATACTTATTTACGACTTCTTTGAAATGATATATTTTTAAAATACGACTTATAAGTCGTAAAATAGAGTCATAAATAAATATACAACTTTAGCTAATTTTCTTTTATCCGGTATACGACTTTAAAGTCGTATTTGTTTTTTTTATATGGAAGTCGTAAATTCATTTACGACTTTTTTAATATATTTTTTTTTGTTAAACTCATAAGGTCATGTATAACTTTTTTTTTTTTTTAATTCTTTTGTTTATGGCATTTACGTTTGTTGTTTGTAATTTTTTTTAAACTTTTGTTTTATTTTTAAAATTCTTTTGTTTAGTAAATGTTAATAAAATTATTTTATTTATTATTTAAGAATTTACTAATTAATATATGTTTAATATTTTTGTTTGATTTAATATTTTGTATATAATTTTTATGTTTTTATTTAATATGAACATTAAAAGATAATATTGTTTTTTTAGTTTCTGTTTTGTTTTGTTATTTATTTTTTTTATTTTAATTGTTGTTTCGTATTTTTATTATAAAAATTGTCTTATTATATAATTTAGAAATTTAAAAATTAATATATATTTAATTAAGGTATTATATGATTTTATTTGATATATTTTACAAGTTTTGTATTTTTATGTTAAGATTTTTATTTGAAAAGAATTAAATTAAATTTTTATGATAATATTCAATTATTGCTAAGAAAATTAAATATTTGAGATAATAATACGTTAATGATTCTTGTTAACAATTATGAGAATATTATCAACATATAAATGCAAAAGAGTTATATCAAAATGAAAAAAATTATAATACATAATCCTTAAAAAAAATTAAAAGTGGGATGATGTCCCACAACGAGTTCTTCTTGAATTGCGTCAAAGCCTCGCATCTCATTATCATTGTTGGAATTATTGTTATCTTCTTCCTGCTCATCCTCGTGACCCATGTCTTGCATTTGAGTAGGTAATGATGGACGATAGTAGGAGTTCGATGATGGTAGGTTATATGCAGATGGAGGAGTATTAAAAGTGGTTCCGAACCTTTGTGAGAATCCTTCAAAAACATTTGAGGTCGAAGGAACTTAGAATGAGTATTGAGGCATATATGATGTGAACCCAAATGCTTGTGAACTTTGTTCACCTTGTTGAGGCATGTATCCATAAAGTCCATTGATTGATAAGGAGAACCATGTGGTTCATGATGTTGGGGCATATATCCAGAAACATGCATTAGAGGCACATTGGGTTGAACATGTGATTCATGGTGGTGATGGGCAGGATGGTACTGCAAATTAAGATTTACGAAGTTAGAAATATATTATCAATAATAATAGTAATAATTGACAAAAATTATAAAATAAAATTTAAACCTCAGAAGATACTCTCCCCTCACACGATATATATCGTCTAGTTCGACGTATATACCATTGCATGTATTCTGAATTTTTATGTAAGATACCATTATCCATTTCACGATGAACAATATAAGCATTCCAATGATTCCATTTATTTATCCAGTGACGATGTTAGTGAGACCAATAAACATCTGTTCTCCCTCTCATATTTATGTCGTGAAGTTGGTCTAAGTTTGGTGGGTCATCTGGAACATTTTTTCGCATTCCAAATTTTCTCATGACCCTATCTACTGCATGTCATTCCACAATTGCAAAACATATGAGAGAGACTTTTGCACGAGCTACCATAGACACCTCAATATTATTAATAATGGCCTTATTTCAGGTGTATCATAAGGTGTCCACAAGAACTGCAAGACAAGAGGGATATTGTCACATATTTTTTACCAGTAGGAAACATAAAAGAATCGAACCTCATGCAATTGTAGTAGGAATATAATGCGTATCAATCTGACAAAATTGGTTAAAATGTTTGTTTGACTCATCGGCCGAGACCACTTGCGTGCAAGAGGAAATTCGAGTCCTTCTTGCACTTCTTCATCAGATAGGGTATGTATCTGTGGGGCAACACATTTAATACGGTCTCACGCCCATGATTGGAGGAGCAACAAACATCCACCATCTAGTGCTCGGTAAAGGGAAACTAATACTGCAGCGCCATAACTATAGTGACTTGCCTCAGTCAAATTTGATAATAATGAGATACATAAAATGAACCCGTGTGCCAGATGTATCTGGCATCAAACAATCGCCTATGAGCATCATGATACAAGCTCTAGTATGTTATGCAATGACAACATCATCAGCATCATCAGGAAGTTATTGAAAATTTTGTCGTAGCCAAGTTATATAAATAGTTTTTCCCTTTACATACTTGTCTGATGGACTCTGCCCTAGTAAGGCTTCACAACATTCACGTACATCTCCAATAATAGCACCAGTTAATGGTAGACCGTCTATTTTGAGGCCCAATTGCAATGCCACATCTTGCAACGTTATGGTTGTCTTCCCGTGTGGAAAATGAAACCTGTGAGTTTCTGTTCTCCAACGTTCACCAACGCAGTTACCAAATGCTGGTTGATATCAACTTGGCCGATAGTCATAATACGACCAAAGTCAGCTTCTGTTATTGCGTTTTTCACACGGTTGTCTAATTGATCAAAGTGTTTCATAGCCCAAACAGAATACAACCATGAACGGATCATTCTTTCTTCGCCTTGCCATACTAAGCTTGAAATATGGTTTTCTTGTAACAAAGACTCATCAATAGGACCACCAGATTAGTTATTTACCATTGTTTAAGAAGAAGAAAAGAATAAATTAAAAGAAGAGTCAAACAACTGAGGTTGGAGAAAAAGAAGTAGGTTGTTAAGAATGATGAAGGAGCAAGCAAGTGAATGAAAGAGCAAGTGTATGAAAAATAAAGTAAGGTTCGTGAGAATGATGAAAGAGGAAGCTAGTGAATGAAAGGGCAAGTGTATGAAACATACATTCAGATAGTATATTATACTACAACAATGAAATAGCATGTTAAAACAATGTGACATTATTGATGTGGATTGCTTCCACGTTCAAAGCAATGAATAGTCCCATACTATTCATTTATTTGTCTTTAGCCATTGAAAATCTCGTAATTTTTATTATCTTCTTTCCAATTCACGTGACTTCCATTAATAGGACACCTTTCAAAATTATTTTCAACTTGTCCAATACCTGAGCTTGCTCTGTAGTTTCATAAAAAATCTTCTAGCTATTTAATTTGATACAATTAAATACGTGATTGAACTTATCATTCAAAAGCATGCCATTATTTAGTGTACTCAGTTATTATGAACTATTCATCTTCATGGCTCTCAGAAGTACGATAGTTATAAAGTTGTATGGTCATTTTCATACTTTAAATGCTTTCATTGATTTTTCTTCTTTTATAAGAATCACGAGGGTAAGCTTTTGTTTTTATATGTCAAAAGTTTTGTTGAACCATTTTTCAACCCAAACTTATTCACATCATGTGGCTCCATTATTGTTTTCTTTTGACACAACTTATATGGTCATCTCATACTGTAAGTTTCACGTGGCTCAACTCATATAATGTTATGCTATAACCTGCTCTGAACCATTCTATATATCATGTACACCCTAAAAAGAAATCTATTATCAAGGCATGTGCAATGTCATATCATAAGTTGGTTCAATAATTGTTTCAGGAACCAAGCTTGCTTTGTCCTTTCTTCCATTAATCGTGCCAATGTTTAATGCTTGTTGTTGATGATATTTATAATGGCTCCATTATTTTTTCCCATCTTAAATGCTTGTTCTCACCTATTTTTTTTGTTTTTTTCATAGAAGTCGTATTTGGCTCCACAACTTCAAAGTCGTTCACTTTAGCACGACTTAGAAGTCGTATGGATTGGCACAATTTCTTCACGGAATTAGCATGGAAACAGACCATGGTAGATTGGAAGTCATGGATGATACAACGACTTTAAAGTCGTGACATACCACACGACTTTAAAGTCGTGTTGTGAATAGTGAATTAGGCAAAATGAATTAAATAAAACATTGTTAGTAATTAGGGTTTTTTAGACATGGTTTTAAAATTAAATGTAGCAAATAGGGTTTTAAAAATTTGTGTAGTAATTAGCCTTTTAAGAAATTTGGTACAAAATTATGGGTTTTAATAAATATGTTTAGTAATTAGGGTTTTTAAAAAAATAGTGTAGTAATTAGGGTTTTTAGAAATGGTTTTACCATTTACTATGTTAGTTAGGGTTTAAAAAATTATGTTAGTAATTAGGGTCTTCAAAAGTTCGGTTAAAATCATAGTGAAGTAATTAGGGTTTTAAGAAATGTGGTACAAACTTAGTGGTTATACAAAAATTAGGGTTTTTAAAAAATAATGTAGTAATTAGGGTTTTTTAGAAATGGTTTTACCATTTAGTATGTTAGTTAGGGTCTTAAAAATTATGGTACTTAGGGTTTAAAAAATATGGTAGTAATATGGGGTTAAAAAAAAGTAGGTTTAAAATCCTAGTGAAGTAATTAAGGTTTTAAAAAGTAATGTCAAGATTCTTTATATTAAGAAATATTTCTATTTATATATAGAATTTTTGTATATTATATTAATACTAAGAAAACCAAAATAATCTGTTTCAAATTATAAAATTGATTTTAAAAAATCGAAAACTAACCGAATAAATCAATAATAGAAAAAATATTATTTTATTGTATTTTTTTTTTATCAAGAAGAGGTGTATGAGACTTTTATTTAACACACGATTAATCTTTTTATCACGGAATGACGAAATCAACCTATTTATGGGTAAAAAGTAAAGTGGTAATATTTATTAAATGTATATATTAGCATTTTTTATTAGTATATTATTTGTTATATATATAATAAGAAATTAGAGCATAATTTAGTCCCTTAAATTCCCAAAATACTAATTTTAGTTTCTCAACTTCATTTTGAGGAACTAAAAATATCTATATTTTTAGTTCTTCAGATTTATTTTGGACTAAAAACAACACTTAAAAAATTTGAAGGACTAGAAAAATAAATTCATCAATATTGGAGGACTTAAAATTTGAGAAACTAAAAACATAATTTATACTATATAACATATTCACCTTCTTAATGTGAATACTTAAATAAAAAAGAAATTAGAGAGTTAATTAAAGAAGAAGACTGTTATAATTTTATTGAGTGAATTGCATACATTGCAAAAATATTACAAGGCAAGGGATCCCCACTTTTTATGTTTGTTTTTGGTTACAGGATCATTATCTGATTATATATATCTTGGAAGACAGTATCTTTATGAGATAATGTTGTGATGAGAATCCAAGGAGTGGAAGCCAAATATTTGCTTTTGAAATTTTATTTATTGATTGTCATTTATCTATCTACAAACATTGTTTTTATTCTAAGGTTGAAGAGTGATTGAAGTTGATATGTTGATAGAAGGAGCTAGTATATTATAAGGAGTATTAATTTAACAACACATTAGTAGTACGTGTGTATATAAGATTGTTGTGTTGCTGTTTGGGCACCGACTAATCATGTAGCATCGCCGTCCAAGGATGCTAAATGTTCCACGTGAGCGCACGTGACGTCATCGGAGAGGTTGATGATGTCAGATTGTCAGTGAACCCCAGCCGTTGAAACAACCCTGGTGGGGACAATGCTGGGTGAAAACCATTGAATGCACGACGCGTGGTGAAACCGTTGTTAAGGTAACACTTTGCATGTGTGACACGTACGTAACGTAGAGAATAGAGATGGGCCCATATGTTTATTTTTGTTTTGTTTTTCTGTCTGCTAGTTTATATATGACCCACTCCTAACTCCTTGTTTGGTTTTTAATGTATTCTTGAAACTTGGAGAATGGAGAAGATTCATGTATATAAATGCATGGGAACAGTGTATTACTATTCTCTATTATGGTGATGGAGATGAGATTCATTGGAGCTAGTCCCCACTATATACGTACGTACTAAGCGGTAAGCTAAAGTGCGTAGCTCCTGAAGCAAATTGCAAACTGCAATATTTTGGGCTCGTTTAAGGGTTCGCCCCGGTGGATTTACGCAATAATTGTTAGGCCCTGCATTCACCAGAAAAATAAGGCTTTTGCTATTTACATCTCCATTTATACTATATACATTCCCTATCTAACTTCTTCTTCTAACCTACCCCGTAAAATACTTAAGTTTCTTCATGTTGTGTCATTGCCCACCCCCATTCTACACCCAACCCTACCTCGTTTGTTTGTATGTGGAGAGGAACAAACTATGTTGAGTCGTTTCTTCCATGACGACCCATCCCCGTCATAGACCTTTAACATCCTCGCCTTTGATGATGCCAAGACCATGTGTCGCCTCGACTCCTTCTACAACTCCTTGATAATCGTCACTTAAACCTATCTCCCACAACCAATGCCTTAAGAACCTTAAGTTCGTTGTAGTCACGGCCGTCTGCTTGTCTCATTGTTGTTCCAATGACACCCTCATCCTCCTTTCTCAACGTTGCTCCAATTATAAAAAAATATATGCAAAGGTGTATTACACTTAAAGTCAAGGACATTGTGCTCAATGATGTCGTCAGCAAGTGTTTTCGAGCCATGATTTCCCATGATGGTGGACTACCATGAGTCCAATCACAAAATCTGTCACCACCATCATCATCATGGGGATAATTAATTCACAAAGAGGTTCACAAGTTCTTGAAACAATTCAATTTACATCTCAAAATGAAGAGGGGGTGTGTATTTTTGGAAGAAAGTTACGTGAGAAGGAGAAGGAGATAAATGCAGCATGTTCAAGGATAGTTTAGGGTGAAAAAGGGAATGGAAGTGTATTTAGTAATTATGTGAGGTGTAAATAGTAAAATACAAAAAATAAATACAAGTTAGTTTTGAGATTGGGCAATTGCTTAGCTCAGTAATAAGCTAGGAAATCTTATTGTGACTACGCTGGGAAATTTCAATCTAGTAACCTGAAGAGATTGGTTTAGTGACTTGGTTACAATTACGAACTAATTTACCGCAAACAAAAATGGAAATGTGCAAATGTCTACTACATAAGCTTTCGGGAGAATCAAGAATGTACTCCGTATTTAAAATATATGGAAATATTAAGAAAAACTATGCTGTCTCATCGCAATTCCAATTGCAACATATAAATTTCTTACTTTAACAGAGTTCATTAAACGTTATCATAAATGTTTAAAACATACTAGTATTATTATATTATAAAATGATAGGTATAGATAAGTAAATTATAATATTTATAAATTTTCAAATATTTTTTAAAGGTAAAATGTTAAATACGAAGACTTCTATGATCATAAATTCAACCTCTCAAATTGGTGAAAATTCAAGAAAAAATTTAGAAGAAAAGGAAAAAAGGATTGAGATGGAAAATGATAGAACAATATCACAATCTCAAGGGTTGATAAGTTGACTAGTTGAGAAAAATTCATCACTTAAAATTTGAAAATTCAAAAATACCAAAGATAATTCCTAAAGATCGAGAATTTTTTTTAAAGAAAACTTCACAACTTCATTCCAAAATGAGTTCAAAATTAATTATAATATCAACATTTATCATATTGTACTATAGACCTAAAGACTATTCTCTAAAAAAAACCGAAAGACCATCAACAATGCAAGACTCGTTACTAAATTCTCAAACATAACTACATAACCTAAAAATATTAAAAGTCACACAAGCAATCCACTAATGATGTGCCTACTACTAATAAGTCTAATAAGGATCCAACAAACAAACATAAAAGAGACTTCCCAATACAAATTACAAGATAAAAAAAAGTCTAAATACAAATATTAATAAACTATTAAACTCTTTCTAGTGAAACGTTGATCTCCATCATTCCTTTATTCTTGAAACAAATTTCTCCTCGAATTTTGTATTTTTATTACCTATATAAAAAAAAATTATACCACTAGGTTAAAAAAAATGTCAAATACAAAGTTCTTCTGCAGAATTGTTTTGTTGTTTTATTTTCATATACTTTTAGGCAATTTTATCTCTCTTGAGTACATTATTTCTTTCTTACACATAATTAAAAAAATTGGAATTCTTAATTGTGTTACTCTTATTTCTTAAATTCTATTTTGATATTTCTTTCATTTTCTATATTAATTACCCCTTTTTGTAATTAAAGGAATTATAATTACATTTTGTATTTTTCATCAATGTCAATCATAAAGTATTTATATATTATT
>PYAF01004038.1:79589-126856 GCA_007407185.1 Glycine tomentella | reverse complement strand
TTCATCAATGTCAATCATAAAGTATTTATATATTATTATGAGAAGAGAAATTGTAAACATAAACGGGCTATTGAATTATATTTTTTTTATAACACTCAATTTATTTTATTTTATTTTTGTGAAATTGCTTTAAAATAGAGATAAGATGTTAGTTAAAAAAATACTTAAACTTATTTTCAACTAATTTATTTACAATAAATATTAATTTAATAGATAAAAAATCTTATTAATATATAAAAGGAAGGATAAATTTATGCTAATAATAATTTTTTTCTTATTCTCATCATTCATTATATTAAACTATAATGATTCTTAATAATTAAATTTTAAAAGAATGAATAATGATTAGGAGAAGTATTAAAGTAACTTGATATTTTCTTATATATAAAACATACAAAATAAATAAAATAAAATAAAAAATATATTTGGCGGTGGGTTAGACGACCTTTCGAGTCTTATTTAAAGGGAAAAAGTTCCGTGTGTTCTCTACACTCCAATAGCAACTAGCAAGAAAGCAAAATCCAGGTGCCTTTACTCTTCTCTCTTGCGTTATTGTGTGTTCCGGTGTGCTAAGATCATACCTTCGTTTTCTTTCTTTCGCGTTATTCTTTTCCAAAAGCTAGAATTTCGTGCAGCAGGTATGTGCCTTAATCATTTTCTTTTAAGAAAAGAAGTTTCTTTCCTTTCTTTTTCCCCAATTTTAATGTCCACTTTTCACTTTAGGTACTTCAGATTCTGATACAGGACGTCATGGCAATTCTTTGCCATGAGATAAGTTTGATGGTAATACGGGCAAGATGAGCCAGAATCAATGTCACTTGATTTTTCTCTTTTTGGATTAAAACCTCCAAATACACCTTCAATTTATCAGGTAAAACAATTTTTATCCTCCTATCATTTGAAAGTGCAACCTAATAGTTTGTAATTTTCACTCTGTCAAACATAAAAGAAAAGAAAAGAGAGTATATAGCATTATGATTTTAGCTTGCATATTGCACCATTAATTCATTTGTAAGTTTGATATATGATTCTTCTAATCTTCTTGCAGAGAATGAGAAAGCTGATTGTATCTACATCGCATGCAGAACTGGCAGCAAGAATGCAAGAAAAAGGTTCTTTAGCCTTATTTAACTCAACTTCTTTCATAATATACTCTTTTTTTCAATTTTGAACATATTTTTATGCCTAGTTTGAGTCTTTTACATTCATTTTCATATTTTTAATTACATTTAGATTTTCTTAAAATCATGTTATCACCTGCTAATAATTGTATATATATATATATATATACACACACATATATATACATATATATATATATATATATATTCACTTTTAACCTTCTATTTTATTTATATACTTATTATCAATTTTATTATTTTTGCAAACTTTTCGAAAATTTACTTACTATTCGATATAAAAAATATTTCAGAAAATCACATTTTTAAAGAAAATATTTTATACACTTTTACAGCTATTTTTCATCTTATTTCATAATACCTTTCCTACTTTGCACATTTTTTTATCATAGTTTTTAATTTTATTATCAGGAATATTTTTAAATATTTTTTTCAAACATTTTACATGTTTTATATTTTATTCTTTTGAAACCTCGGTAAAATCATGTGATCACTTATCAATATTTAAAAAATATATATATTTATTTACTTTTAACTTCCTTCATTGTATCACTTTTCTTCAATTATTTTTTTGAACTTGATCAAAATTGTATATATTATACTCTTTGAAATATTTTAAAAATTATGTTGTTATCGAAAACATTTTTATACCAAAACCTTCTAGCTCGATAAATTTACACTCGAGAAAAACCTTCTAGCTCCAAAACCAATTCAGAATAACCAGATTTATACCAAATTCTTGATCTAGTTGTTGTGTCGATAATGGACTAGGGGGTCTATAGAAGATGAACACATTCAAATACATGATGTACCTCCCACCTTGGATTCGTGTTTAAAGAGCCTACTCTAGTACCCACTTTATGTTGTTTTTTATGGTCTTGGATGGCCTGGTGTTGGTGCCTTTGTTAAAAACATACAATAATATTATTTTTTAAAGATGTGTCTTTGTTAAAAACAATATTACGGGATTTTTGTTTTTTTGAAGATGTAGTTGTTATTTTTAAAAACAAAGCTATGAGGTTATTTTTAACAAAGAAAAATATTCTTATAGCATTGTTTTTAATAAAGGCAATAACATCTTCAAAAAATAATCTCATAGCCTTGTTTTAAACAAAGATTTTCAAAAAAATAATATCTAATCATTGTTTTTAACAAAGGCAGCAATATCAGCCCTTCCATGACCATCAAAAACACCATAAAATGCATTAGGAGTAGATTCTCCTTAGACACGAATCTAAGGTGGGAGCTAGATCACCTATTTGAATGTGCTAATCATCCATAGATCACCCGAGTTCAATATTGACATAACAATTAGATCAAACATTTGATATAAATTTGGTTATTCTAAATTGGTTTTGGAGCTAGATGGTTTTTCTGGACCGTGTAAATTTATCACAAAAACTAATTAATCACATTTTTTATCAATCAAACCATTGACAATCAACCACTCGAGAAACATATACCAAATCCTCGATCTAGTTTTTGTGTCGATAATGGACTAGGGGGGGTCTATAGAAGATGAACACATTCAAATACTTCAGTTTAAATTAATTGGTTACATGATGACAAACTATCTTTTTGGAATCTTACTATTAAACATCTTTTGCAGGATTGTTTCTGTGTCACTGTTGCTGAGATTAAAAAACAGTTAACTATCTTATTTTTCTGATTAATTTAACACAGGACAAATGTAAGCAAAACTACTAATCTGTACCTGTCTGCATTCACTAACACTGAATCAAAAGCAAGGCAAATGAATTTTGGATTCCACATCAAGGTTTGAAATCTCCTAAACATGTGTTTCATTATGAGCATTGCCTATGTTTGATTTTAATAGTCATAAGCTTATTGCTAATGAGAATTTTTGTATAATTTATGTTGTTGCTAAGTATAATTTGATATTTTTATACAAGAATGGAAAAACAACAAGGTCGCTTACAAAATGCACAACAGATGCTTGCTTAAAGCGTAAATTACTTTTACGTGAAAAGCGTGTTAACAAAGGGAGGACCTCAAATGAAAACAATCAAATATCACTTTAGAGGAAAAATGGTATCATCTAGCCTTCTTAAAAATTAATGTTGATCCAGAAATGTGTATCATGTCTCTCATTTATGGATAGAAGAAAAAATATTTTGAAACACAGACTACATTTAACACATTTTCATAAATGATGAACCAAAAGGAAACAAATTATTTTTGAAGGAACAAAAGATGACTATTTTTTAGGGACTAAAAACCTATGGCTAGTGATTTGTTGATGACTAACAAATATATTTAATACTATAGATATTAAATTAGCAAACCATGTACCTCGATCTGGAACATTCTAAGATCCTGGGTCCTGAATGCAACCACTATGTCAGCAATATCACCGGCAAGTGATCTCTGAACTGTGGATGTGTAGAATTAACCATGACCATCACAACTTGAATGCAACATCCTTCAAAATCATAAGATTCCATCTCTAGCCTGGCTTATACGATTAATCTTTCCCACGCCTTGCTCTATTGTTCAACCATCAACGAGGAAACATGATACACAAGGTTTTATTTACAATAAGGTTCAAAGTTATAAACCAATTTATTCACTAGTGATAATATAGTCTCTATCTGTCGCAAAGCTACTAAGTCACCTGCTTATCATATTAAATTGTCACCAATTCCTTATCCATAGTTCAAAAATTTTCAAACCCTTATAGTTCCATCTTATCATCCATGCCAATCATTCTAGCACCCCGAATCACTGTTACAGCAATAGAAAACCATACACTTCATATCGCACTTACAACAATCAATTTTCCAGTCATTAAGAGTACTAACTCATATATACACTCCAAAATACCAAAGAATCAACCCCGACTTATGAACACACTAAAGAAGTTAAAATCTTTTTGTTGGTGGCAGAGGTGCATCTATTTAATTTTGTTAGTTTAGTTGGATAGCTAATTGATGGGTCTTTTGGCTGACAAGAGACATGTGGAAGCCTTTTTTTGTTGGGCTCGTGTTGTAGAGGTGATACACTAATTCATCCATTTGGTTATCTACTATTCATTCTATGTTATTGACATGATTAGAACCTAACTAGCATCTAATAACTTTATGACAATTATAATTATCATTAAGTATAGACATTTCTGAAAGTGTCTTTTCTCTTTTGACATTAATTTGATAGGTTAGTTTGATATGGGAAAAATAGCAAGCCAAATATCATTGATTCAACTACACCAACATTTGGATTTAGGACTTACATAGTCCACCCTCGTATGAGTAGAAATTAAGCAAGAGGATTCTATTAAGTAGACTATAATTTATTCAAAATTGGATAGAAACTAATCTATGCGGCCTTTAATATAAACTATAAAACTTATTTATTTATTTTGTTTAGTTACAATTTAGTTACCCACATTTTTTAGACAACACTGCAATTCAGCCTTCCCACAACTGACGAAAACTGTGTTCAGTCCAAATATATTTGAATTCGTTACTTTACGACATAGGTATATACATTAAATAACATTTTATTCAATAATGTCAATTATATAATTTATATATTATACTCATAATATTGATGTTTCTTCTTCTGTTTTTTCTCATAGATTAGCTGAACTATACCGTCAAAATGGAGGCCAAATTAAATATCTTCCAAGAACCCAAAATGCATCTACATCCACTAACAGTCACACTGATGATAATTTCTAATCTAATCATGTCATTTTAATTATCTCCTATTTAGGAACTAAAAATTATGGTATATAATGTATTCAATTTAACACAATCTGTAACTATTATTCCTCCACGACATTATGTTTTGTAATAATTAAATTAGTATCATAATTTATTAATGTTTACTAAAATTAACCATTAAACTATCAAAATATTTGGTTAAATAGTGCAAGCTAGCATTAGAATCACCGGTACAGTCACAGGTCCCGTGCTAGTTGGAGAATAAACATAGAAAAAAGTTACGAGGTTGGGTTGGGCTTGCAGCAATCTCCAGTGATCATATCAAAAAGATTTATTACTTAGTTCAGTTAGTTAGTTTAATTTTAAACAGCAAGTTAACGACAAGTCTCCCAGTTTTGTTTAGGAAGTTTTTTTAATTTTTTTATAATTTATTGGATTATTTTATAACTGTATTTGATTAATAGTTTAATTTCATTAACTTGTAAGTTTTTTTTTAATATATATTTGAAAAAGTGCACAGACAGGGATATAAGATCGGAGAATAATAAATGAAGAGACAGAATGATAAAAGTCGCAGTTCAAATTTTCTAACTTATATTTTTAATAAAATTAATAAATTATTGTAGATAAAAAATACGTATATATACATACATTTATAAATCATACATACAAACATGTATTTTTATATCACTATGCATTTTAAGTTAGTTAATAATTAAATTTAATTTAATGACTATTTTAAATTTGATAAATTAATTAAAAACTTTTAACTTTAGATAAAAATAATAATATTTCAATTTTCAACTAATTTATGTATCGGCTTTTACAAAATATAAAAGGAATGAATTTTACATTTTCTTTTTAGAAAATTACATGTATCTTTTAAGAAAAGTAATCTTGTTTGAGCTGCTGAAATTACGTAAATTCGTTTTTGAAATATTGAATGTTATTGTATACCCATAATATAAAGTTGATATCACTAATAATGTTAGAATAATCACCCGCTACTTCATCCACACACGCTCAGTGGAAAATAATTATAAGGAAAAAACCGAATTTGTTAGATTTAAATTTGCATACATGTATTTCCCACGCACGCTTTGCTTTTTTGGTGTGCATGGAATAGTATAATATTATGAATACAAATTATATTCATATTTTATATACCACGGTCACGGTGAGATGACGAAACAAAAATAATGAATTATAAAAAAGGTACTCCATTCATTCAGTCACATACACCGTTCCACACTCACGTACAGGTCTCTAACATTCCCTTTTTCTGCTTCTGCCACAACAACGGGTCCGTTTCAACTAAATTACAAAACCATCGTTTCTATTTCTCTTTCTTTAATTTCATCAACTTCACCCTTCTTTCTTCATCTTCATCCATCCATGGACACAGCTCAATGGCCACAGGTAATTAATCCTTTGATTCCTTCTAGCTGTTTCCATATTTGTACCTGGTGGTGCAAGTGATGAAACTACGTGTCCACCCATCAATTTTTTCATATCTATCAATTTTCTTTAACACGGTATGTATGTGCCTTTCGCTTTCTCACTTTTTCCTTTGCTTTTGCCACAACATAAAGTAGTAGATCAAAAGTTTCCATTTATATCATAATTATATACATAATTTCCACCATCTTTCTCGGTCATGGAAAATTACAGACCAAGTAAATTAATTTGCTTGTTTTGATACATATTTGTTTGATACACACACCTGCATGCTTTTTTGACTAATTAATTTGTTTATGTGCATGATTAATATTGAAGGAGATGGTTGTGAAACCAATAGAAGATATAGTGGTGACAAATACTACATGTGCAAAGGCTGCAGTAGGTGCTGAGGAAAGGAAACCAAGGCCACAGAAAGAACAAGCAATTAACTGTCCAAGGTGTCATTCAATTAACACCAAGTTCTGCTACTACAACAACTACAGCCTCACACAGCCTAGGTATTTCTGCAAGACTTGTAGAAGGTATTGGACTGAAGGTGGGACCCTCAGAAACATCCCTGTAGGAGGTGGCTCTAGGAAGAACAAGAGATCTTCAGCTTCTTGTAGTAACAATGGTCATCACAATGACAATAATTCAACCAATAAGAAGCTTTCTGCAGATCTGGTCATCACACCTCCAACTTTGTCACAAACTACTCAAAACCCTAAGAGCAATAATAATAGTATTATTCATCAAGGCCAAGATCTCAATTTGGCTTTCCCATCCGCCACCCCCATCACCCCAGATTTCAGAAAAATCTCTGAATTGGTCCAACAAAATAACAACAATATTAGCAACAACAGCATGTCAGCTTCAGCTTCTTCTTCAACTACTTCCACTTCTCATCACCTTTCTGCATTGGAGCTTCTTACTGGGATCACTTCAAGTTCCAGTACTGGTTTGAGTACTTCTTTCATGCCTATTCCAGTTCCATCTAATCCAAATTCTATCTACACTTGTGGGTTTCCTCTGCCAGATTTCAAGCCAGCAACCTTGAATTTCTCTTTAGATGGGATTGGAAACGGGCACACAAGCCTTCAGAATGTTCATAGTAGGAGGCTCTTGTTTCCATTTGAGGAGCTAAAACAGGTTTCTAGCACCACCACCACAATGAATCAGAAGCAACAAGGAGATTCAACTGGGTATTGGACTGGAATGTTAGGTGGAGGATCATGGTAATTAATCATCAAGAGAGTCATTTAAATATATATTTATTTGTTTACTTAATTCCTTCAGATCATGTGGGGACTTCACTTGTTTGGATTTCTTCATAACTGGCTAATAGCTGATAGGATAGATTCATACATGGGTTTCTTTTCCTCTTCTGTCAATTTCTTATGTATATCTGGCACCTCTTATATCTCTTCATGATGACCAAGTTCTGGGATCTTGAAATGAAGCTTAATTATTTAAGGCAGGCTTCAGTAGTACTTGGAAAATTAAAACAAGAGTTATATTACATTTGATTATATGTAGTGGTAGAAGAGATCAAGATTAACCCCATTTTTTAAGGGTTAACAAGTAGCTAGAAAGAGGGGTCGGGTATATTAAGTGTATTTCATGTAATTTCTTCTATCACATAAGCAGGGCAACATCATCAATGGGTTTGATTTACCGGATTCGAGAAATGTATAATGTACAAGAATATTTTATGACTTGATATATTATATAAACTGGTATGTTATGTTTATGACTTACGAATTAGTGTTACATTGTAAGTATTTGGCTGTGAATATCTATGTGATGGTAACCTTTATTTTATCTTTCCTTCCTTTTCTGTCTACTATTTGTTTTGTGCTAATACATTCAGGTTTAATTGGAGCTATCAGTTGTATATAGCAAGATTCATATCCGCATTAAAATGTGTTATGATCATGATTCATGAATAGCAAGAGGAGAATAAAAGTCAGGTGTGACTTCTGATATCTTCACGTGATATCCCATTATTAAAGAAGTAACGTTGATCAAGTATAGTCATCATAACTACAACTATAAAGCTGCATCACTCAAAAGCCCACCTACCGGCCACCACAATAGTAAATAATATACTCTGCTTGTACTATTTTCGTTTGGTTTGCAAATAGATAAGGGTGAATTTTTCATGATATAAATAAAAAGGAGACAAATAAAATAATAATAAAAGCTAAGGATTGAGGAGTGAGGATTTTTCTATTGACACCTTTCTTATTTCTCTCTCCCACATTGACACCATTAAGGCGAGCCAATGATCATTGCTTGCGTCCCACCTCTTCCTATGTCTATCCCAATCGAAAGAAAAAAAAGTGACAAGATTCTGACACATGACATGCCCTGTTATCTTCCAATTTTCTCTTTCTTTTTCCATGTGCGGGCCCCATAAACATTCCCCTCGCTATGTGTGCTAAATAAGAATAATTATACACTCAGCCCCACTTAGGATACGTTTGATTGGATGAAAAAAAAAAGAAAGAAAAGAAAATTTTAAAACTTGAATTAAAAATAATAAGAAAATAAGTTAAAATTTTTATATTTATAATTTTTTTTATTTTTTCTTCAAATAGAAAATAATAATAATTTGTTAATCATATTTTCTTCTTCCAATTTTTCTCTTACCAAACCAACCTTTATTCATCAGATTCCAAGCCAACTTCTCTTCTGTAAACTTGCTTTGTCTTTTTCTGCTACTAGTAATGAAATTTATTAAACGAATTTTAAAGTTGTACAATAAGTTTAGTTAAAAAAAAGTAAAAGAAAATAATACTGTATCCATTTTGGTCTCATTTTATTTTTATTTTAAAATATTCTCATTCAAAATATTCATAATTATTTTGTTTATAAATATTCATCATTTTAAAATATTTAAATATATTAATTCCCTTTTCAATGATATATTTATTTAATAAACTAATAAATATGTCGCCATAGACTAGCTCATAACTATATTATAGTTAAGCATTTATAAGATGGTGTATTATTATATCATAAGAAATGGTATAATGAATATTTTTCAAAATATACGATGTGTTTGGCAGGAGGGAAATAAATAGGATGAAAAAAAATGAAAAAAATAAAAAAACTCATTGTTAATAGATCAACAAATAAATATAATTGATTGTCATGAATAAACACTAACTATTATATTAAAAAAATTGTGTATATATGTTTGGATTAAAGCTGTGAGAGTTCAAAAGTATTTTTTTATTTGAGTAGTAATAATTTTTTTTCTCAATTTATAGATTAAAACACAATTTTGTTAAATTTTGCAAAATTACTTATGCAACTTTAAGTCAAATATAAGCTTTGTGTCAATCAATTATTAATTAAAATAATTGATTATTTTTGAAAAAGAAACATTGTTCACTATTCATTTCATGCAAATTTATAGAAGAAAAAAAAAATATAGGTCAGGCTAGGTTTAGTTAGGTCTGACCTTGGCCTGATTAAAAATATAAAGTTTGGTCTGACCTATTTACTTGTCATAGATTTTTTTTTTAGGCTTGACCTGATTTATTTAAAAGTCTAATTTGACCTATGAGCCTAATAAAAAGTCTACTTTTTTAATATAAAATTTAATTTATAAAACACTCTAAATCAATTTAGGAAAGTTTAAGAAATATTTTTTAAATATAAAATGTCTCAACATCTTACTTATATTTTCAAATAAGTAATAATCATTGTATGAGATTTTCAAGCTGATTTTTTGAAATGATTGATCATTCATCTTCATAATAAGAAAAAATATTTTTAGAAAAATAAATATATTATTTTTAAGTTTTAATATATAAGCCAGTCTGATAAGTCTAATAGGCTTTTTTTAAAGTTTGAACTTAGCCTTTTT
The DNA here is from genome assembly GCA_007407185.1 of Glycine tomentella. Classification (NCBI taxonomy): domain Eukaryota; kingdom Viridiplantae; phylum Streptophyta; class Magnoliopsida; order Fabales; family Fabaceae; genus Glycine; species Glycine tomentella. Next base: position 116,714 of record PYAF01004038.1, on the reverse strand, counting down.
ATTTAAATAGGTTTTTCAAAAAGTTTTAATTTGACTTTTATAATAAACAAATGAGGTCAGGCCATACCTTAAACAAGTCAGGCCAAAAATCCCTGATAAACGGTCTGACCCATTTCTATTACTAAGTGTAATTATATCATTCACTTTTTCTCATGATTCATCAATAGCTTATTTGTTCGAAAACTTTAATTGTTTGATAAGAAAATAAAATTAGTTATTAACATAAATTTATTAAAAATTATATCAAATTTATGCACAAAAATATGTAATATTCAACAACTAAAATATACTTAAAAAACATATATCATAATTTATGAAAAATTTAACTTTATTTATTTTTAACTTCATTTAATTCATTTTTTTAATTTTTGATGAGAAAAGGTGCAGAAATTCACAGATATTTATCTTAAGTCAATTTTACGTTTATAAGTGGCAACTATAACTACTCTCCTACATTCAGAAAGTTTGACAGTTGATTAATAGCTAACTTTTAAACATACTGATTAAATTTGATTAGACTTCTAATTTTGAATATTTTTTTGGTACAATTCTAATTCTTTGAATATGAAAAATATTAGAAATTGTGCTTATTTTTTATTTTTAAAATGCTTTTTAAAAGAATTATGTAAAAAAAAAAAAAAGAAGATATTCTCGTTCCCTGAAAAGAGTGGGAAAAGAGGAGTATGTTATGCTGCAAATGGTGGCCGTCATTGGTGTGATAGACGTGAAACGCGTGCTAGATTCTGACATTGTTTGACGTCTATAACACACCATAGAGCAGCATTTCATGTCGGTGCTAGCATGCTGCATGCGTGTGTATACACACACATACATATAGTGTGTTTTACGGACGTACAATTGTTACATGGATCGATTAAAGTGATAATTGATAAATAAAATAGATTTTGTGATGAAAAAGGAAGAAATAAATATAAAAAAATAATGAATTTTACTAGTAGTAATGAAAAGATTGAGGTTGGAAGTTAATGCAGGAAACATCAAACGGAACTGTTTAGTGGGGAATAATGGTCTGAAATTGGTGTCACCAGATGATATTTAATTATAGGGTAAATTACAAAAAGTATATGATGCTTTTATAGGATATAACCATATTCTTAGTGTTCGGATATTTTTTCAGGTCATATATGAGGTATTACATGAACACAGCATAAGCTGGAAAAAAAAGGCTTTCCACTTGCTAGATGAGAGATTTGTACAAAGGAAGAAAACCATAGAAGATCCACACTCTTTAAAATGTGTAATCACATATTGTGATGAACTTTCCTTTTATTACAGATCCTGTACAATATATTCTTGATTAGCCTATTAAGCCACATTCCAAGCTCATTGTAATAGGTAACATAATGCTCTTTTCAATTATTATTTTTAGCATTATGATTTATGATATTCAGGTTTGCAGAAGTAATTTAAAATAGTGGGAAAACAAGAATCATTTGATTATAAAACTTGATTCCTTTGTGGACTGCAAATACTTATACTACAACAATAATATAATCAGTTCAGGGATAGCAAATACTATATATGGATCTTCCTGATAAATTACTTCCTCGTATATCAAGACAAATGGGCATACAGAGGCTTTGCTCTGGCCCATATATTATCAACAGCTTCAAGATAATTGTGACAGAATTTTCTGGTAGCAAATTCCATTGCACAATAATTTTTGAAAGGAAATTTTATGTAATGTCCGGACAAAAATTTTCATCTCAAATGATTTTTTCTCTTCTTGCAGTTAAAGTACTTTATAACTTTATTTACAACCTTTTGTTATTAATTTCTTTCAATACATTTTATATACAAATTTTATTTAAAAATTCTGTATGCTTTCTATGCTTGTCTTTTAAATTTCTTGATAGTTCCAGCCGAATGTCACTCTATGTGATAGAATTGCTTAAGAATATATATCTCTTTTTGAGTGAAATTGCTTAATCAATAAAGATCATCTGTGTTTGTTGTTCGTTAATTTAACTCTTTAACTGTTCAGCTAATATCATTCCAAAGAAAAACGCATGCACAATAATAATAAAGGAAAAGAGTATATATAAGTTTAAAAACAATCGAGACAAATTGGTTTTCAATGGTGAAGCTTTTATTCTGTTGGAGATTTTGGATACAGCTTGACGGCAAGCAACGGACCTTTGCTATGATCTATTGGATCTCCCCCTTTCCAGGCAGTAGGATCATGGGCCTCAAAGGTACGAAAACGGTAATTGCTTTCTGTACCTCTGTAGTTACTTCATGCACTTTTTAACCTTTCAGAAAACCTAATTCAGACATGTAATTTTACATTTCGAATTAGTCTTTTTGAAATCTAATCCAAAATGTAAATTTTTACTTTCCAGAAAAACTAATTCAGAATGTAAATTACATTCCAAAAGGAGTGCAGGAAACAAATCTGGAACTGAAAGAAACAAATGCTTACGAAGACTATCACTTAGGAAATCGGGCTTCAATAAATCTCTGTATTTATAATTTTTATTGCTTACAATAATATATAATGCTATTCAGTTTTTTTATTTTATGCTAAAAAAAATATTTCTTAAAGGAAAAATATTTTTCATTACTAGCATATCTTATTAAAGTTGTGTATATGTTTAAGTTATATATAAATATCAATATTTTTCAAAACTAACATTTTAAAATTTACATTTATATAAACTAGAATTATATAAGATATTTGTAATTGTATAATTATTTGAAAATATTTCTTGATTAGGGGGGAGACTAATCAACTAACACAAAAAATATTTACCTTTGCGAACTAGAAATAAAAAAAATGGACTCGAAGAAGAATGCCAATTGCCAAGTTAGCAACCAATAATGCAAGCAAGCTAGAAAAGGAAAGGAGAGGGATTAATTTAAGAAATCACATTAATAGATCCGAATTGGTTGAGTGTTGTAAATTTTTTTATATTTTCTTTAATTGTTATGGATAAAAAAATGTTGTCTTTTTTTGTTGTATTCAGCGTGTTGTACCATTTGAATTAGCAAAAAAATATTTTTTTTTTTTAGAAATTTAAGGTTTCATTGGTGGTATTTTGGCCATTGGTGTCATGTTACTTGAAATCCCACTCATGATGTGGCAGCGTAGCATAACAGCATAAGACCCATCTTCTCCGAAAGAATTTAGTTGGAATAGAAGTTGAGCCTCACCGATTAAGAGCAAGCAAAAGGATAATGGGGCTTGTAATCAATGCTCAATTATTTACCCTTTAGGCGGAAATTCAGAATCATCGATTGACTAAGAACACAGTGAATCCCAGCTGGAAAAGTGATCACACAATTATTGAGTTGACTTTGTAAAGAAGTGAATCCTCAATTAATTCACCAAATGGCAGCATAATCATAGCAAAAATTAGCATGAAACTACATATGTTTTGAGACTCATTAGAGGAGCTTTTATGATTATTATACTTGTGTTTTAACAACATTTATTCACCCAGTTAAGTACAGAGCTAATTATAATTAGCACAGTTGTACAAGATTAAGCTCTCTCTCCCTTTACCAATTACAAAAGTTTTAAAACTTTTTTTTTTTTTTACAAAAACAAAAGTTTTAAACCCGTAACACATATTTCCTGAACTTCGTATATATCAAATTAATTTTTTTAAATATTTATTTGATTAAAGGTTTTTTAATTTTTATATTTTTTTTCAATCAACATCACACAAATAAAATGTTTACAACATCACTAATTAAAAAGTTCTTCTATTAATTAAATGTTTTTTTTGTTTATATTTACATAAACTAAGTTGCAATTCTATAACTTTGTAACTTTCTATTATTTCTTATTACTAAATTGCTGTTGCTTCCCCTCCCGTGTCCTCTTTACTCGTTAGAAAAATTAAATTATATGAAAAGATTCATTATTTTTTACATATCTGTATTACTTATAAAACATTATTAAAAAATACTTGTAATTGTTTGCACCAGCTCCAGAAGTCTTTAAAATGTTACGTACATTAATTATAAAACTTTAATAAATAGTTTTATTACTTAAAAATTTAGGAAAATAAAACGAGGGTTAATGACTCAATGAAATATATTAAACTATATTTCAAACATATTTGTCTAAGGTATTAGATATATATGGATAAGTTAATTAGTTAAAAGTTGATTAGTTTTTTTGTGAAGTGTTAAAAGTTGATTAGTTTGATACAACGTATTTAAGTGACTACGTACTCTTGAATATGGTAGTGAAATGTGTTGTGCTGCACAATGTTAGTTTGCAATTCATGTAAAGAGAAATTTTAATTTGTAGGTTTTATATCATATTTAACGATTTTCTGTCACAGTTTAATAGTTTTTAATAAATTTTAATTAATTAAAGAGTATGCGTTAAGAAACATGTTATAATGTGTTTAAAAAAGTATGTAAGAAAATTTATTTATAGCATTTCTTAATATATATATATATATATATAATTATATATAGAATAATTGCATTATGTAACATATGTCACGCTGTGCTGGGAAGCTCTATTGTACTTTGCTTTAGGTGTAAAGTTTTTCTACTAATAGGAGGACAATGAAATAGAATATTTCATTAGAAGTTGACACGTGTGCAAGTAAATATATTTTTTATTTTGTTAAATGGAATGCCACTCATTCACTTGACAATTGACATCTTACAATGAGTAGACTAGAATGACATTTTTTTCAGGTTTTCTTAATGCAATAAACTTCTTTTCCAATTTCAAGTAATTCTTCAACTCCTTATTTAAATCTATTATTGTTCATGTCATATATTAAGATTAATCTAGCTCTGGTTTCACTAATTTGAATCTAGCAGTAAAAGGTACAAAAAGAAAGAAACTCAGCTGCTCAATTGCTTGAATTGAAGTTGAAATAAACTAATCAAACAGAAGGGAAAAAAACTATAACACTTTCACTTTCCTAACATTAAAAACAACAAAACGTTTATCATAATAACTTATTAGAAGGAAGTTGTTTAACCTTGAGCACCGTGGACCGAAAAGAGAATAGTTACTTGTTAGGGTGAAACAAACTAGCAACACAACTTTGAAGTTGCTGTGAGCACAACATGGGAAAAGTGACTATGGCGAACCTTAATGTCTCACTTTCTTGGACAACATTATTAACATATAAATCACCAAAGCCTGTGCTTATGTCGTGAAGCAGCTTGGTGGAGTGGACCTGATCGTGTCAGCTTTGGCTCCCACCTCCTTCAAAGTGTGAGATTCTCTTCCCTTTCTCTTTGCATTGCTATTTTTATTAGCTGATTTGTCATACAATAAAATAATTTCTAATTGAAAGTTTACTAAAATAAAGAAAAAAATATTTTTAAATTTTCATATTTTCATGAATTCTTGTTTTTAGTAACTATAATTTTATATCATTCAATTTAATCCTTATGCTTTAAAAAAATTTAGTTATTTTTCATGGATTGTGTTGACATCATTTTTTACATAGTAAATAAATTATAGTATTCATTTATCCTACAAATTTATGGAAGTAACAATTAATAAACAAATAAAATTAAAAGATGACACAAAAATAAATTTGCAACACCATCGATGAAAACAAAGACAAAAATTAAATCCTTGAAAGTTAGGTGTGTTTGAAAGAGGCATATTAATATTATTATTTTTTAAATAATTTTTTTTTATATCATTTGAATCAATAAAAAAAATGCACTCTATTTGTCATGTCACACATAAGATTTTCAAGTTAAGAAAAATAATTTAAGTAAATAGATTATTATGTAATAAATAATTTAGTTTTTTTATTAAAAAAATATTAAAACTAAACATGGAAATCTTTAATTTAAGTTGAAACGTATATAATATTTTTAAAAATATTTATGACTAATTAAATATATTTTAGTCACTTCTATCCTATAATAAATCATGATTTATGGATATGAAAAACTTTTTCTTCAATCAAACAAACCTAAATGTAAATAGATTTTTAAAGTTGAAATATTTAATAATTTCTTATTTTCAAATATAGAGATAAGCTTTTAGAGGAGTGGCGAGTGCAACTCTTCCTTGGTAAATCCATCCAAAAATACCATGACTTTTCAACCTAATTATGACCCTACCTCAATTAACTTTGCCGATACAAGATGTTGCCAAACACAACATTTACAAATTACAATACAAGCATATCCACTACCAGATTTTCTGAACTTTGAATGAAACCCTTTGAACTATACCCCTTTGATTACAGTTTGGTCAAATATGGAGTGCAATGATTATTAAGGCAACTAATTAAAAGTTTTGAATGTATTAAAATAATAGTAATATTCGTACTCAAATTTGTGTTAAAATTATTTTGCCAATATTTCAAACGTTTTAATTATTATTATTAGAAACATTATGGTCACGTAAAAATGATTTCGTTAAGAAATTATGACAATGTCTCTCGACACTCTACTCCCAGCCTCAAAACCTCGCAAACTTGTGTTTTTAAAAAAATCTGGGATAAACTTTCATAAACTAAATATGAAAAAGAAAAAAATTAACATTATTTTAGAAGATTTAGGTTCATTTAGTATAAAATTTGATAATATTAATTTTGAACCATTAAAATGTGTCATTAAATTAATTTCAATGACATGTTTTTCCTTTTAATGTGTGCATGGTGTAAGGAGCTGAGCTACTTTTTTTTTGTGTAAAACAAAATATTATTAACATGTCCTTGTTTATTTGAAAGTTAATTATGGAAAATAAGTTAAAGGAGAGTGTGTTCAGCACCAACTAACTTCTAAGTTTTTTTTTTAGAACTTATAAGTTTGTCTATATTAACCAAATTGTTTTTTCTCTGAAGAAAACCAAATTGTTAAATTATAATTATTTGATAAATGTATTTATTCCACTAACTCATGGCATAGTTAAATTAGGAGTATAATATTAGAAGATCTTAAATGTTCTAAAAAGAAAAAATTATTGAGTGTTACTATGTTGATAACACATATTGATCCTATAAAAAAATGATATGAATTCTATTATTGTATAATATATATTTTTAAAATATGATGATGAGTTTTAAGTATGATTAGTCTCATAACTAATTTAAAGAATTAAAGTTTATAAATATTTTTCAAAATCATATTAAAAAGTCAGAGATTTTAATTATAATAGTTATAAAAAAAACTAATTTATTAGTATATACTTTTTTTAACAGTGTTATACTTTACGAAATTATTAGCACAAAATGTACGAAGTAGTGATTACCTGCATCTTATTGGTTAACAATTAAATAAACAAGGTAAAAGATAAAAAGTATTTGACGGACTTAAAGGGATAATCCTTGATTTCACTATTCGTACTTTTCGTGCAGAATAGTTTTCGTACTATTCAGCAATTTCTTTTTTGTTTTGATAAAATTGATAGAATAGAGTTATATCCTTAGTATAATTAGATAGAGTTTTTTTTTAATGGACAAATGTTAGTTTCTTTTTTGTTGATAAAATTGATAAAACAAAGATATATCCTTAATACAATTAGATAGATTTTTTTATATAGATAAATATTAGTTGTTAATTGTTAACTGTTTTTTATTAATAAAGATAATCAAATTTATGATATTTTTCTATCTTTCTTATTCTTTTATCATCAAAATAAACTTGTAATTTCATATAATTAGATAGAGTGCTAATAGCACATTAAGACTATCAACAAAGGTCCGTTTAAAAAATTTATACACAAACTTAAACCACCAACAGAACATATAAATACAATATTCAAAGTTTCAAACAAAGGTGAAGCTATAAACAAGACGATTTATTGAGAGGAATAACAAGCAAACAAGAAAGGAAATTCAACAACGAGAAATACAATCACATGTGCCACCGTTGGGGTAAAGAGAGAACATGGCACGATAATAAGTAATAACTGATCATAATAATTTTCTATCTTATTCCAATAAAATAGGGCCCATTGCCCCTTACTCAAAGGGAAAAGCATTATTTGAATTTGACGCATTATCATTCAATTGGGAGACCAAAACAAATCTATATACTTCCTTCAATTCATATTGTGTAGGACCTTATGTTGAATTGGCTGCAATATCACCAATATAATTCTTTCTTAATTAAGCATTCCCTTTTATTTAAATTTTTAAAGCAAAAGGAGAAAACAAAATTCTTTTGAATTTTGGAACATGTCTAATTAATAAGGTGTGTTATTTTTTACTTGACAAATATAATTAAATAAAAGAGGACAAAATTTATACACCATTTTTTGACTCAATTATGTACAATATTTGATGTTACTTATATATAAAATTGGAGCTTTACATTGATAATGTGTATTAATTTCTCATATTGACGTCTATTATACAATTTTTTAAGTGAAAATTCTAATTTTATAAAAAAATAGAAAATAAATAACACTAATATTATTATACTTAAATTTGGACCATTAGAATATGCATGAAACTTATTTACAATTACAAAATTCGCCTGAAACATTGAAGTACATTAGTTACAATCTCAACGAATAAGCTAGAAAGCTATTTAACAATCACAAAAGAGCTTAATTATGCATATAGCTCCTATAAAATGGTATGGTCATAAACCTCTTCCAAATGACACACATACGTTAATAGGACTTAAACTTATGATCAAGCATGAATTCAAACATGTCCTTTGAAAACTGTTCATGTTGCTTTTGTTGATTAGTTGGTCGTCATTGATTGAAAATCATAGGGTCATTGAACATATAACGAGGGCCAAGGAGTTCGTCTTTTCATATGATCTCCTTAATACAGTAAGAATTTAGTGGCTCCATTTTATTTTTTGTTCTTATTAACCAATATGAATTATATGAGAGTATAAAAAAAGTTATAAGTAATGTAATTTTATGTATTCTAAAAATTTTGTTTAATTTCTTAATCAATATTATAAGGACACTGATTAATATTTTTTTACATTTTATTTTCTATGAGCTCTGGTTTTATGGTGTTTATGTGTAAGAAAAGACAAGGAAAACAAAGGAAACCCCACAACAAAGTGATTGCAAAACGCGAAGTTCCTTTACCATTAAGTCTTTATATATAAAAATGGTTTTCTTCTCATCGCAAATGAAAGCCTTCTCTTTTTAGGGAGCAAAGGCTTATAATTTTGTTCCCTTCAGCCACCACACGCTTTATGAAGTTGAGTGGCAAGCTACGACATCCAAAAGTTATACTCATTTTACTAGCTGATCGTAACAAAAATATTTATTATTTATTAATATTAGAATGGTTATTTTATATCGACATCAATGAATTATGAATCTGAATCTTGAATAATATCAATAAGTAGAAATTAATGTGAAGATCCGGTATCGATTATTTTGTGTATAAAATTTTAATTAATCAAATATATCACATCAGTTTATGAATATTTTTTCTTTTTCTATGAAATGAATATTTGTTCTAAAATGTTGCATATATTTTTATTTAAAATAATCAAAGACATTAGTAAAGATTAATGAATATAATCCAAAGTGGAGGTTTATGATAATAAATATGTGAATGTGGAAACATGTCTAGAAAATAAAGACATGCAATTTTTTGGTGAAATTTTAATGACAACATTAATTCTAAACTGATGCAACAAAAATATTGACTCAAATTTAATAGATAAAAGATTAAAATAAACTTTTTAAATTATAAGTGATCAAAACAAAGTTTATTAAGAGTTTAATTATTATATATTATCAGTTTCAATCGATCATAATTCATAAAATCTGAGACTTTCAAGGCTGTTAATTAAACATATTTTTTTTTTAAAGATATCACGTTTTGTAATTCATCGATGATATAAAAGATATTTATACTGTAAGTACAAACCTATTAAATTCATTACCTCAAAAGACAAAGGATAAATAAGCATATTTCCTTTCATATAAAAGTGATTTCAATTTATTTTTGTCTAAGTCAATCTATTGTGATTATTATTATTGGACTAATTGATGTTAGTCTTGTCAAAGGAACAAATTAATGTCATCGTTATTATATTTAGGAACTAAATTTATATCACATATTTTTAGGAATATAGTAACGTTTAATAAATTCAACCAATAAAAAAGGTATGCTTGAAGAAGTGTTATTAACAATTTATAATAAAAATATTTCAAATTAAAATTGAAATAGAAGTTGATGCTTCAAACAGTGCAAACTGCAAAGTTTACACTCGAATGAAATGAGCACAAGTATCGCCACCCGAAGCAAAAAATAAAATAATGAGTGGAGCATTTTATTGAAGCAAAATAAACAAAGTAATGGAACTATGGAAAATGGAGGCATATTTTTTCGTGAGGAACGATGAAGAGGAATCAGAAGCCGACCTCTTTTGCCTTGGTAGTAGGAACAGACAGTACCTCTGATCCCTGAGTCAAGTACGAGTAATATGACACCAATATTTTAGCTACAATAATTTTAAATATTTTTTATAAACTTTTTGTTTCACTACTGTATTATTTTATTTTATATAATAAGTGTTAAATATTTCTCATGTTTCCAAAAAAATGGAATGTATGTTACTGCAACATTTTATTATGCAGAAATATTTAAAAGAAAATATAACTTACATAATTATATATTATATTGCTACTCTTCCTGTTCTATTTTTTTAAGCATCAGAATATATATTTTTCATTTTTGTTATAATAAAATAAAAACAGTTTTAGGTATAATTTTTAAAATATTATGACCGAGTAAAAATAAATATTGCTTACCTTCATAAATGAGAATAGAAATTTTCGTATAATTTACTGTGAAATTAGTAAAATTCTTCATTACATATTTATAATTTAAATATGTTATTAGTCTTAAAAAACTCCTCTTGAATTTCTGAATTTTATTTTAGGTTTCTATTTTATTTTTAAATTTTTAGTCTTAAAAAATTTATTTTATTTTTAGTCTCTAAATTTATTTAGATTGCTCATTGAAAAGTGAAATAAAATTATTTAAAAAAACAAAATATTTTTTTTAAGAGGGACTAACATGATAAAAAATTATTAGAGATAAATTTCTTTTTGGAAATTTACCATGGACAAAAAATATATTTACCCTTATTTAATCATAAATATATTATTCATAGGAAAATAAATAATAATAATATATTTATAGTTTTTTTAGGAATTATATTTTTAAGAGTTTTATTTCTAGAAAATAGTTTAGTTGTGAATAAAACTAGGTTTACGAGCTTGAGCCCACAAATGGCCCGTTTAATTGCAAATCAAATATGTGTTTTTTTGTTTAGGTTTCAAATATATATGTTAGAACTAGTTAAAATTATGGTCTATTTAAATGTAGACTTTTTTGGCCGCGTTTGTGTTAACTTACGAGTTTTTATTTTTATTTTTAGAGAAAGCTTATGAGTTAATAAGTCTACGGGCCTATTATTATTTATAGAATATTATTTAATGTTTTGTTTGAATTTGATGTTTAAGTGGTGTAAATGAAATTTTTATATTGAGACAAATTAAAAGAGTAAAAGCAATATATAAATTAAGTTTTAAGTTAATTATGTTTATAAATATTGTATTCATACATATCATATCATATAATCTAATATAATAAAATTTGCAAATACATTCTTTGGTTCAATATGACAATCAAATAAAAGCTCTCATAATCCAAAATACACATGTCAACTTGATAAAAGTCCATATTACACATGTTGTCAGGTGATGTTTCATAAAAGTTTAGTTGGATTAAAAACCATATCTTTTAATCCATTATTACATTAATTATGAAAATTAATTACATTAATTATGAAAATTAATTACATTAATTAATGAGTTTAGATTTGAATTTTACAATTTTGACATTTTTGGTAGGCTTAATTACATCCTTGAATTTGGGGGATGTGTTTATTTTAATATATGGAATTTAAAATTTATTTTAGTCTCTGAATTTTGACAAATTACTTTTTTAGTCCTTAACATAAGAAATTGATATGTCATTGTGTTTTTAGCATTTTATAACAATTTTTAAATTATAGACCTAAGACTTGTGTATACATGAGTTATTACACTAGTATATTAAATAAGAAATATGTTTTTATTTTATTGTATTTTAAATTTAAACTAATCATATATGTAATATCATATTTATATAGAAATTAGTATAAAAATATATTTTATGTAAAACTTACTTATCAATTCACCATAAAATAAAATAAAACTTGTATATGTTACTAAGAATGTGTTTGGTTGAGAAGATAAAAATAAAAATAAAAGATATTTTTATGTGTAAAAGATATGAAACGCCTATGAAATCCACACTTTATTTATTCCTTTTTTCTTATATTTCTATCTACCAAACACAAACAAGAAGATTGTTGTAATTTAATGAGTGATCTTGAGTTGGAAATCTGAAAATGCATTTGTGTTGAAATTTTGTAAGAATATATATTTTTTTGGTGAATTTTTTGTAAGAAAATATTATCCTTGATTATTTTATCTAACTAACCCATATAAAATACATTAACCAGAAAGAGAACTATCATTAATTATTGTATGGGTTTTCAACTTTGAAGCCAAACCGCAGAACAAGAAGTTAAAAAATGCAGAATATGACACATATGTCAGCATTCTTGCTTACAAATTACACCTAGTATTTTTCTTTTTTGTTGAACAGTTACACCCACTGATTAGTCCTACTGCTAGATGGTATCGGCAGTTCAGTCCATGTAACTAGAGCGCGGGGCGCAAGACACTTTATAATACAACAATAACCCAGTAAAACTATTGATTAATTTTGATCTACTCCTATGCATGGCATGAACAACTTTTTCATAATATGATAAGATTCTCAAATTCAATGCTCGTAAATTATAATTATTCCCTTCCATTAGTATTGATTATGGATAATTATGATATAATCATGTGCATGAAATGAGAAAATATTTCTTCTTATCTAAACTTTCAATTCTACCATACATGCGTATCTGTATGATAAAAATCCAATGATGACCATAGCTCTTCTGCATTTAATTTCAGGATATAATAGTTTTCCATTTTTATTCTCCGGATATTATAATTATAAATTAATACTGGTAAATTAGTAGTGTTACAATTTATAGGTTAAAATTCAATAAGAAGAATGATCGATATGATAAATTGGAGAGCCTCACTTGGCCCAGTCTCATAATTCTTTATTAATAAATTGTTGGATTCATCTAAATTTAATCCAATTTATATTACTAGTATGGAGAAGAAAACAAATCACCGTATTTATTTTACTTTTTTTGGCAATGAATGCGAATATTTATAATTATGAACAATTATAAGTAGATGACATAAAGAATGAAACTGAAGTTGTGGGGAATATTTGTAGGCGATGAGTGAGTGGGACCAGTGGTGGGGAAGTTGATGTCGTAAGCTGTGTTGGAAATTGGAAGCTAAGGAAGAGAATAGAGTACGGGTAATAGATGTTGGTTTTGTCCCTAAAGAACAACAAATACATTATAGTATTAAACTATTAAATATGTGTCTATATTATGCTCTAAGATTTGATTGAAAGTGAGAATAGGCCAAACCTGACAACATTTTTGTTCAGACTTTGCCTTTCCTTTTCTTCCTGTGTTTGACATTTCTGAGTGAATATTCGCTTTTACTGGCCCTCCCTCCCTCCCTTCAATTCACCGATTTCTGTTTCTGCTATATAGATTATAGACTATACTTGTTCATGCATAGATAGATAATTATAACCATTTAGTTAGTGGCAAATGACGATGGCAATGACAATGCCTCTTACTCTAAGGAATAAGCTCAAGACTCTTTGTACTTGTGGTGATGGCTGGTCTTATGCTATTTTCTGGCGCTTTCATCCACGGAATTCCTTGTGAGCATTTTTTTTTTTCTTCTGCCCTTCTCTTTTCTATTATGTTTTCTTTTCTCATTTCCTGTTTGAGGGTACTAACATGTAGAAACGTTTCTTTTTCTGTTGATAAAATGCTCCAAAAAACTATTCAACTGTCACATCTTAGTAACGAATGCTTTCACATTTCTCTGTCATTTTGATTTTTCTCACCGTGGATTGCATTGCATGTTTGAAATTCATGTAGGTTGTTGACTGTGGAAGAAGCATACTATGAAGAGCATCTGGGAGAAGAAATTGCCAACATGCATCCACAGGTCCACCTTCTGGGTGAAGGGTATGCTCAAATTGTTGTTTAGTTTTGTTTTACTTTTTCCAAAACTACATAATTTTTCAGTTTTCACTAAACCAGTGAGATAAAAGTGGAGATTCATTTCGAATGCAAAACCCAAATGCATGTTCTTATCAATGAAAGACAAAGGGCTCTGATACAGTTGCCATGTCCTATCTAGAATTGTAGGTGAAGCCGCTTCCACTGGCAAGCACATTTGGGTGCACTCAGATGGTCAAACTCATGATTGGAATTTGACTGGCCAAAATATTTGTGAGGTATTGTTTTCAACTGTTGAAATTGTACCATTTATTTCAACTTCAAGTGCTCTTGTTTTTTTGTCCATTTATCACTAAAGAATTTTATTTCTTTTTTTGCAGGATGATTCTGAATTTCAGCAACAGTTCTCCTCTGGGATAAAGGTACTAAGGGGAACGAAAATGCATTTTAGTTGAAGTTCCAAGCTTCATATTTTTTTTCCTTTATCCCTCACTTTCAACATTTCTTCCAATGGTCAAATATAATTACTTTAGTTGAAGTTACCAAGATTACATGTAATTAGTGTCTTAATACCATACAAAGTATGCTTATTTAATTATCTTTAGTCTTCAAAGTCACTGAGTTATGTATATTGATAAACATTTCTGCTTTGTAGACTATTGTGGTGGTACCTGTCAAAGCATGGGGAGTGGTACAGTTTGGATCCAGAAAGAAGGTTAGTATCATGAAAGAACATGAAATTGTGATATTATGCTTAAATGAGTTTGTGCAGGCAAGTTTTATTATGATAAAACGAGATCTTGGAGCACAATGTGCTCTGGTTTTTGTACTAACTTTGAATTGATAGATGTTGATTTGCCATAAAGGTATATATTTAATGTGATTTTTATTTTAAACCGCAAACGTGCTCTTGATTGTTTAATATCTTTTATTTGGTGGGCTCTAGTTTAATTATTTTAATATTATTATAAATTATTTTTTCAGATACAGAGAACCTTAAATCTTCCCTTATACACTTTATTTAGGTTTAACTATTTAAACCTTATGAGTCTTGCAATTGTAATCCAAATTAAATCATTCCACAATGTCAAAGCTTGACCTGACTGTCGACTGGCATAAGGTTGTTGAATTCCCGTTAATAAGTGTAGCTCTTTATCTGAAAGACTGGAGAGTAGAAGTTTATACTCATGTTTCATCTGGAAGAGTGTTCTTGCATGACATAGAAATTTAGGACACACAATTACAAAAACAGCATGCCCGTATTGTTACGATAGGATGTTACTCGTGTGCAATACTTTTACTTATTTCATTCTATGCTCCATGTTTTGAATGCAGAAATATTCTTGTGGAATAGCATTTTCTTAAATATACAAGAGCTTCCAACTTTGACATACTATTTAACATTTAGCCACTTATTTGTTAAGTTATGATGCTAGTGACATGCACCATTCACTATATGTTTTCTATTCGTTCAATATTTTATCTGAATAGTCAGTGACGAAGCCAGCAAATTTTTTTGACCCATACCAAATTTTAAATAGTATTAAATTTTATTTTTAGGTAATGTCAAATTTTATTTTTAATCCTAATTAATTATATAAGTATATATAATTATTAAAAAAATTTCTCTGCCACTCAATTAGTGCAAATTTTATTTTTTTTAGGTAGTGTCGTGGTCATCGCTGATCTACATGTGGCTCCGCCACTGTGAATAGTGTGCCCTATAAATTTTTACTAGCTCACCTTTTGTTATTTTCATCATGGTTGATTATTAATTAATGGTCTTCAATATTTATCTACGCTTATGCGAATCTGAGTGCTAATAGATCATATTATAATACTTCCATTATTGCAGATCTTAGAGAAAGTGGAATTTTGGGAGCAAACACAAAGCGTGCTCACAGGGATGGATGATGATATGGGTATGTTTGACATGCCGGGAAATGCAGTTTTACCACTGGATTGCGAAAATAATGATTTAAATGGGTTGTGGGATTCCATTTCTTCTGCAATTCCCAACAATTCCTTCCCTTCCCAATATATGACTAATGAAGAAGCAATGGTTTCATTGCAAGGAGATTCTTCTTATTTTGGTGACCAATTGAAAGGTACCATGGAAGCTCAAGTTGTATTATCAGATAGGGATAGTGCTGATGTGCTTTTGAAGCCTAACTCTTCTACAAACAACTTAATTCTCAAAAACCCCTATTTTGGTGTATGTGGTAGTGAATTATCTTCTTTTGATTTGTTGGAGCAACAATTGGTATCCAGTGTGAGTGCACAAGAAGATGCAGATGCGTGTTTTACAAACCAAAATGATTTCGCTACCAGCAAACTTCTAGTTCAGGATTCAGCATTGACCTCACTGTGCAGTATGGACAGAGGGTCATTTCAAGGCAAATTACAAAATTCACTGTGTAACCAATATCCAACTCAGTCTAGTGTTGTGATAGATGTTGATTTTTCCTCAAGTTCAAATGCATTGCATGGACTCTCTGAGAACTTAGAGCCAGTTGATATGTCAGAAGAAATTTTGAATTTCAGCCCCATGGAAGATCTTTGCCAGTGGTTTGGTCCTTCTCCCGAGGATAGTATCTGCGAAGCAGTAATTGCATTGGATAACACCTTCTCTGAATCAACAGAATTTAATCCCACTTCCTTTGATCTGGTTGGAAGTAGTTCCTTAAATGATATTTCAGTGACATGCCTAGCGGAGCATAATTCCAACTCAGATGGGAAAGAAACATCTGTGGTCATGCAAAGCACTGAAAAAGGTCTCTTTGATAGCATGGAATTTGATTTTAGCTATGATCAAGGTGATGAATGGTGGGGGAATATGCTTACACCAGTGGTGAGTGGTGTTACTGATACTGGCTTCTCTGAATGCATATCAGAGTTGAATACTGAAACATTGACTGGCACCCGGAAGAGATTATTCTCAGAGTTAGGAATTGAAGAGCTTTTGACGGGTGGAGCAAATTACAATCCTTTTAATAGTTCTGAACTTGAGTATGAGTTATCACCCAATAAGAGGGACATGATAGAATCTTCATCAGTGAATAGAAATCCAATACATTTCACCAACTTTCATTGGCCTGGGGCTAGAGCAGACTTGACACAGCCACTTTGTGACTTAGACAGAACAAACAATCTTCCAACCAAGAAAGATAAATTCCCAAAATTACAAACAGTTATGTGGATTGATGATAGTCATAGCATTAACATTGGGAAGGCTGTACCAGTGCACCCTCAAAAGCCAGAGGAACCCAGAAAGCCATCCAAGAAGAGGGCTAGGCCAGGGGAGAGTACTCGACCACGGCCAAAAGATCGTCAGCAGATCCAAGACTGTATTAAAGAGTTGAGACGAATTATCCCCAATGATGGAAAGGTAAATGAAGCTTTAACTGATCTTTGCTAAGAATAAATGGTGATTATAAGAACAACCTAATATTTCCTCTATATATGATGCAAAGTTTTCAATTTCATTAGTCCACCATTCAGCCTTTGTGATTTGTGACATATTTATAATCTTAGCTGCAATATTTTGTTTTTTTGTGCTGCAGACTGTTTAGATATTAAAATGACAAATGTTTTCTTGATTTGACAGTGTAGCATTGATTCTTTGTTAGACCGCACCATCAGATACATGCTTTTCTTACAAAGTGTCCTCAAGTATTCAGACAAGCTACATGAACCACATGAGCCAAAGGTAAACTGATCAAATTACTTTTCTACAACATTTTCTTTGTAAGAAGAAAATAAACATGTCAGCTCAGATATGATTGGACTTGCTTGGATGTTTAGCTTATTGAGCAGGCAAATGAAGTGGTTCTGAAAGACAGTGGTGCGGCGGATAGCAAAAACGGTGGCATTACATGGGCATATGAAGTGGCACACCAAACAATGCTATACCCAGTTATAGTTGAGGACATGAGTCTACCTGGCCAAATGCTTATAGAGGTATCATAGAATTGAGAATGTATGTTACTGTGTTTTATATATCATCTGTTATCCTTCGGAGTTGGGTTTCCATATGCAACATTGAATTCATTGACATTGCTTTCTTGCAGATGCTTTGTGAGGAGCAAGGTTTCTTCCTTGAGATAATTGACAAGATTCAGCGTTTCGGGCTGAATATCTTGAAAGGCAAGATGGAAAGAAGGAAGAACAAACTATGGGCACGCTTTATTGTTGAGGTAGATCCAATACTTGATTGTAATATCAGAATACAAATAATTAACAACATTTAAATGATGCCATGTGGTTGCAATTTTGGGTTTTCTTTCTCATTTTATAAAAAAGTAACACTGGTTTACTTTGTGGAAACAGGCAAACAGACCCGTGACAAGGATAGAGGTGTTTTTGTACCTAATCCATCTTCTACAGGAAACAAACACCTCTGGCATTGATTCTTCTAATAAGCATCGCGATGTTATTGAGGCCAATATTTAGGAAAGAAGAGGATTATCAACCCATTTCCACAGGTCCCAGAAACAGGATCCATGTGTGTACATAGGTGATAATAGGTTAGGATACACTTAGCAAAAATTGTAGGTAATCTGTGTTAGTGATGAATTGAAATCTTAGGTGCAAAGTTATGTATAATGAAATTTCTGAGAATGCGAGAGGTGGTACATCTGCCTGCAAAACATGTTAATGAAGCGAACAAGATAATTCAATTGGTCTATGCTTTAATTCCTCCTGTGTTCACGCTGTTTCATTTAATAATTATAATACTTTAAAAGAATAGAAGATTGTCTCGATCTCTTGTTGAAATTGCTTATATGATTGGTTTTCCTTGTTATTTTGTTGACTTTGACATAGTGGCAGCAGCTTCTTTTCGAATTAACTTCGGAAATTCAAATCTTTATCTCTTCAGCTTTGTGTTTCTATGAGCCAAAAGTTAGAGTGATCAATAATGAGCATCCAAATAGGCATATTTGGATTTACTTTTACATCTTCTAGGATTTATTGTTAGATTCCTATGTGTCCATGGCATGAAGATGTTAAATAAAATAGTTGGAACGGTATCTCAATTAAGTGCCAAATATAATCAAAATGATTTCCTATTGCAGTCGCACTTAGTTAGATTGATTTACAAATTACAAATAACCATTCTCTGCAGAAGTTGTAAAAAAAAAGGTGGATAAAGGATTACATAATTAATGGTATGGTTCTTGGTGTAGTGGTTAAATCCTTTTACGAAAAAGCTAAACAATATACAATGATGAGATGACGAATCATCCAAACATATCCGAAGACATGCATTACGAATTAACTAAAAGAGGCAGCATAGTTGTGTAGCTGCAAGACAACTTTAAATAACTTTGGCCAAGAGTAATGACCAATGTTAGGACTTGTAGAAATTGCAGACCCAATAAAGCTACTTATGATACTTGGTTTGTCTTTTCACTAAAGATTGCGGATCCGGGAGTGCTCTACAATATCATGGACCATGGACCCACATTCATATCAAAATGTTTGAAAGCTTTTAATTAAAATGAAAGTTGTACTCATGACCTAATTCATTCTGTTCCTTCTGTTGAGTTAACTGGGGAATCTAAGGTATATCCTGTTAGATATTGCCTTTATATGCAGCACTAGTTAGAGGGTGATCAACGAACATCCATAGGAAATGCTTTCATCTCGCATATTCAAGGAATCTGGGCAACAATTTATTATTAGATTCACATATGTCTATATAATTTACATGAAAGTGTGTTTGGGTGAACATTGTTAAAATTGATTTTAAATAAAATTGATGTTTTTAAAATATTTTTTTTGTTAAAATTGATTTAAAAATAATGTAATTTATATTTGAATGTTTTTCCTTTTAAAAGTTAGTAGCTAGCAAAGTCAGTGTAAGCTTGTTGATCTAATGCAAAAGTTATCTAAATTTATTTTAATTTAGAATTAATTTTTTTACCTAAAATCAAATTCTTGATGTGTCAAATAACATTAATATCAACAGCATTTTTAATTTAAGTTAATTGAAATTGGTGATAGATGAAACTAATTATAGATATGAGAAGATTAAAAAAAGGGTAAAAGCAAATAAGGGAGAAAGAATGTGATATTTCAATGTAATTCTAAAAATCTAACAAAATCACACACACATTTAGAAGATCGATCGAAAACAAATAGTTGTAATGGTGCGCGTCTCAATTACCAAATATATATATATATATATATATATATATATATATATATATTTATATATATCGATTTCATCAGCATTGCGCATCCAAATTGTTTTCCTTATAGTAGCAATTATTAGGTATAGCAGCTTGTTTGCTTGCAATACGTCTGCAGAAGTTTAAGCTAACAAATGGCGAACAAAAGATTGTACCGATCACAAATTTGGTCCTTGATAGCTGTAGTCTTCGAATCCCTTTATATATATATATATATATATATATATATATAGATAGATAGATAGATAGATAGCTAACATGATGTGATATGCATATTCCTCCACATAAATCCGGACGCATGCTTTGTACGAATAGTTAACTTAAGTAGGCTAAGTTATATGTTGCTGCAACTGACAATTTTAAACCCTTGATTAATTAACCAAATTAGGACAGGAAGAAAATATGGTGACATAAGTACGTTATCTATATTTATTTATAAATCAACTTTTGATAGTTGGATTGGCTTTTCAAAAAATAGTGCGTGAACACCGAAAAGGAGTTAGATAAGGGCTCTCCCATATATGTATATATATATATATATATATATATACACATATATATATATATATATATATATATGCCTGTCATTTCAAAATGCTAAGAGAAGATATACGACCAATATGGAGTCCCCATAGTAAATTCAACAACCCTCATTTGTCTAATAATGTTTTAAGGTTTTTAAATAGAAGGTCCTACTCATGGCCTAATTCATTCCGTTTTCTTTAATTCTTTTCCTAATTCCTAATTTTATTATCCATATTTAGACAGCAGAAGAATGATCTGATAACCGAGCCACTAAGAATCAGGTGACGGCATATGTGTGCGGTACAACAAGCATGCAGTGATAGACATGGTGGACCAAGTCACTATGCTACTATGAGATTGCATATATAAGTTACAAAGTATACCCCAGTTTCTGGTTTTAGTTAGGTCAATTGTAAAGGAAAAACATAATGTGAATTGGCGTAAATGCAAGTGGCTATATAAATTAGGAGTGGAAGTGACACGACAAGTTTATTCGTTTTTAATTCATCTAAATTTGAAAAATGTAATCCATGCATGCCCATGTTAGGGGATGGACAGAAAACATGAACCAAAACAATCATTACTCTAGATTTTTGTATCACTTTCTTTTTGCAATAATATTGAAATATGTAACATATACATGTACAGTATATGTTTTATTGTCCATTTATAACAAAAGAAAAAGTAAATACATAATCCCCTAAAAGATATACCTTGCATGCTTTGATTTAGAAGTTTATTTTATTTGATATCATCCTAATTAGTTAGGGCCTTGGACTCTCCAATGCTACCTGAAGGTATTTTTATAAATTTTGATGTTTTAAACTAATTTTGAGACTAACTAATTTTTTATCAGAGCTTAATTGCACTTGAAATTTCTCATTCTTCTTTAAGTTAAAAGTTTGGTAATGTAAAAACATTTTCTATTTTTTAAAAAATATTAACAAATTAGTTCTTCGTTCGTTGGTATTTAAAAATGGCAATAGAGAAGTTAATTTGACACGTTAAATACACATATGTAATGAAAGAATTAGCTTGTCAGTATTCAATCTTTATATTTTTTTTGCATTGACACAACTTGCATTTAAATTACGTGCTTCTGTTTTTCTGCCCTTACGTGCATATTTATATATAGAAGAAGATATGATCATCAATGCATATAATATACCCAACAATTTGAATTGGGAACATTTACCTACTAAAAGATAGAACAATACTTGAGTGGGATTTGTGCTGTTGTTACATCAGCTACGTCTAAGAATAGAATATAAACTTACCGACTTATAAAAAGTTAATGGACACACTCCCTCCCTATTTCACTTAAATTAAAAATAAAATGTCTCGTCCTGATTAATATTAAAATATCCTCATGTTGAGACATGCGAAGCCTCTCTTTATATAAATACAAGGTTACGTCTCTAGCTCTGCCATAGTTTTGTGCGGCATAAGGCAATTATTTAGGGCCTTATTAGCCACACTAATCTTGGTCTAACAATATTTTCCACCATACAGCTTGCTAATTTCATAAACACATAAACAGCTTTAGTAGTACTCATCAATCAAGAAGATGGCTCGTGGCAACGAAATGGCGAAAGAAGTAGAATGGAGTATCAAGGTAGAAGATGATGACACACTGCAGAAAACAATAGTTGGTTGCATGTGGGCAGTTACAGCAGGTCTGGCTTTGAAATTGTGCAAGTTTGTGAAGAAAGCATGGGAGATTGGGGTGAATGACCCAAGAAAATTCATCCATTGCTTGAAAGTAGGGATTGCACTTTCAGCAGTTTCTCTCTTCTACTACTGGAAGCCTTTGTATGATGGAGTTGGAGGAAATGCTATGTGGGCTGTCATGACTGTGGTTGTAGTTTTTGAGTACACAGCCGGTAGGTAGTGCTATATATATATATATATATATATATATATAGCTAGCAAGTTACTATTTTCCTATATGTGACATATGTCCCTCGTAGTAATTAATTGATGACAATCTCAAATTGCAGGTGCAACTATATGTAAAACTGTTAACAGAATGTGTGGAACTTCCCTTGCTGGATTTCTAGGCATTGGTGTACATTGGGTAGCAAGTAGAGCAGGAGAGCAATGGGAACCCGTAATTGCTGGAGTCTCTGTCTTTCTTTTAGGTATATATAATACTAACAAAATGAAATTTTATGTGCATAAACAAATAAATATATATACATATATATATATATATATATATATATATATATATATAATTGAAGATAGTTAAATTAATTGATGCACATGTTTTTGTAAGTTCAGCTTCTGCAGCAACATTCTCCAGATTCATCCCCACCTTAAAGGCTCGTTTTGATTATGGTATTTTGATATTCATCCTCACATTCAGCTTGGTGTCAATATCGGGTTACCGGGTTGATGAATTGTTGGCCATGGCACAGTACAGAGTGTGCACGATTATAATTGGTAGCATAATGTGCATAATTGTCAGCGTTATCATTCGCCCCATTTGGGCTGGTTTCGAACTGTTTGTTTTAGTCACAGGGAACCTCGACAAACTGGCCAACTCCTTGCAATGTGAGTTTTCTATGTTGATTATTTGCATTTGCTTGCATATTAAAATTGTTATCATATTATTTTAATTTCTTCCACTGAGAGAGAATATAGAAATTCTTGATTTTTCAGCCTCATGCACTACCACTACGTACGCTATATATATATATATATATATATATATATATATATATATATATATATATATAATTCTATGATATGTATTTCAGGTTGTGTGGCTCAGTACTTAGGTGGTAGTGAAGCCTCAGAAGCAGAAAGTGATGAGGTGTCTGATAAAAAATTGCTAGGCTACAAGTGCGTGCTAAGTTCCAAAGCAACAGAAGAAACTATGGTATACTTAGTTATCTAATTAGTGCAATTTATTTTGTGTAGATAGTGTTTACATATCCAATATATATGTGAATAACAAAAGATAAAATAAAATAATCAACGGGAGAGTTATGTGTTCGTGGCGCAAAGCTTAACGAATACAATAAAATCAAAGCAAAATTTAAATTATCATCCTATTTATAGTGTGTGTGTGTGACTGAACAATTATCGTTACTGTAGGCAAATTTTGCTAGATGGGAGCCTGCCCATGGCCGCTTCAACTTCCGTCACCCATGGAGGCAATATGTTAAAATCGGGGCATCGATGCGTAGTTGTGCTTCCTGTTTAGATGCTCTTATTGGATGCATAAATTCAGATAACCAGGTATAATACCTGAATTTTTAATCAAATTATATATCAATCAAATCTTAATAAACTCATGGAAATCGTTTAATATAGTTATTTTAATCTATACCTTCTTTGGTGCAAATCTATTTTTTCATAATGCAATTGATGAGGTAACCGTATTAACTTAGATCGCTATGTCAGTAAATTAATACAAATCTTGATACATGTAGAAAAAAGAAAAACCCTCAAATTTGGTAGTTCAGTTAGTTTATGCACAAATAATACACGTGTGTATATATATATATTCCTGAGCTTCATCCAGTTAATGTACTTTGATTAATTTGAGCAGGCTTCGGATGACATGAAGAAGAATATGAGCAGCATCTCCATGAAAGTGGGTGCCAATTGTGCAAGTGTCATAAGAGAGCTAGCAACTACAATAAGGAAAATGAAAAAATCATCAAAACTTGATATTTTGGTTACACAGATGAATAGTGCTGCACAAGAGCTCCGAAGTTTGTTAAATTCTTATCCAAACTTGGTTAACCCACCATATAATTCCAAACGTAGTACACAAACAGAAACAGCTTCACCTGATGATCTAGCTCCAAAAACAGAAATCCCACTTATGGAAATTATTCAGGTTGTAACTGTAGCTTCTTTGCTCATTGAAATTGTGGCTCGTGTGGAAGGCATTGTGGAAAATGTTGAAGAACTATCAGATATGGCTAATTTCCAACCAGAAATGAGTGTCAAATCCAAACAACATACATCGGACAGCAAGGTCTCCCCTGACCAACAGAATGATGAGGAACCCGTTAGAACACTCCAAATGGTCTGAAGATATATGAATCTAATATAATATATATGAGATCTAGTTTGCATATTCTTTGATCCATGAATATATGTGAATAATGTATATGAGATCATTGTTGTGGTAACTCGGCACCACACACCTTCTCAGCTGGGAGTAACTTCTCCACCAACCACAAACACAGGGAGTCACCAGACTCAACCCACGAACAATCAAATAGTAATAAAACGCGGAAACGTGAAATCAAAACAATGAAGGATGCGCGAGAGATATAAGGGAGAGAATAACAACACAAATAGCTTTACGTGAGACAAAACTTCCAAGAGGAAAACTCACGGGACCTAGTTCAGAAATAATCCACTATTCTCAATAATAATGGTTACAATCACTCAACAGCCTCACGCCGGAGTCACTCACAGTGGTGGACACTCACTCTCAACAAGAGTCACTCTCAACCTCTCGGAGATACTCTCAACGGCCAACTGCCGGAGACACTTCACCACTGTTTCACTCTGCACTCTCTTGCAGGTCTGCACCCGTCTGGTCTGTCTTCATCACCATTCTCCATCTATAAATACAGTATTTATAGAGAGAATTAGGTTTAGGGAAATATATTCCCTAAACGAGGAATTGGGCCGAGGTCAACCCTCTGAATTTGGGTCCAAGTCAACATTCCATTTTTTCAACTCTTAGGAATTTGGACCAAGCATTAAACGAAACATTATCCAACAATCATTTAGTCTGCAGGCCCCTCAACACGTGTAAATTTACCTCCGAAAATCCAAACTTACACCCCTAGTAATTCAGCTTATCAATCGTACATGCATGTGTTCCTAATAATTATATCGATCCACCAGAATTTTTATTACTACTAGTGGAAACAGATACGCTACATATCACATTGTGTGTCTTTATTTCTATTATTTTGTTGTTAATAAAAAAAATTGATAAATAAATATAAACGTATAAAAATACTTAACTTGTTGAATCCGATTCTCTTCGGATGAATTGCATTTCCAATTCTTCCTCCGTTTGTCCTTCTTCCTCTCTCTCTTCTACCAACAGACAATTTCCAGATGCACTCCGTATCTCATATCAAATTGACGAATAGATATCATATTATCACCCTTGTCTGATGCAACAATATTTGTAATCTGCAGGTAAATTGATGAGACACTATATTTATGCATAAAATACTTTCCTTTTGGAATCTGTAAACTTTTACTAACTTATTTTATAAATTAAACTGTTGATAATAATTCATAGTTCTCAAGAAAAAAGTTTTATAAAAATGGAACAAAAAAAATAATTATCACCTGATTATCATTGTTTTCTGTCACTGTGGCAACTTCAACCTCACTCTTGGTCTTTCATGCTACTTTCAAAACCTTCTACAAATTTAACACCCCAAAATTAATAAAAAAATATTAAGAAATTATTACAAAAAAGAATTTAGAAAAATTACAGAGAAAGGGGTTTAAGTGAGAAAAACTAACTTGATGGTCTGGAGAGGATAACAAGTAGCAAGTAGCCACCCTTCAACTTGCTATGTAATCATTAATCAATGGCTCTGACATGCATAATGTAAGAGAAAATATAAAAAAAAAACATTCACTAAACATTATTAAATTGATACGTGTAATGATTTTTGGAATTACATATAGTTGCCAAAAGCGCATGTGTCCTTCACCAATTTGAATTTTTTTTCTTCAATGAGTTAAATTTTGCTTGAAGGTGTTGTAGATTGAGAAAGATATATAACAATATAGAGATGAAGTGTACACTGCTGCATGTACACCGAGAGATAATTGAGAGACAGAAAGAGAGAAAAAATGGAAATAAGAAATTGGTGATGGGAGATTCATTTGTGTGGTTAATGAATCAGATTGTTCATGGGGAAGAAGGTTACCAAATCAGAACTGTGGGCAATTGCTTTCGTGGGCAGGCCAAAGGATTTAATTAAAAAAAGGGAATTAATTGTTACCTTTGTAATTTCATTAGTGAAAGGGAAAAGGTTTTCCAAAAATAGTGGAGAAAAAATACTAGAAATTTTTAGATTTGCATTGTTATTTTTTATTTATTAAGGGCATAATAGTCTTGTAAAAAAAGAGACAAAAAAGTAGTTCCAACGCGAGTATTCATTTTATCTATTGTTATAGATTATTATTATTATTTAATAAACACCTCTACTTTTATAACTGTTCTAGAGTAAATTTTCATTTTACTTGTAAATCTTACATTTCTTTTATAAAACTATAGCAGCTCGCGATTAGGTACAATTGTTTTGGGATAAATTAAATCTTCATTTAACTAGTAAAGCTGATATTACTTCTACGAAACCGATAATGTAAGTAAAACTGACTTAAGGCATGAAGTCATTGTGACCAAAAAATCACCATTATGACTTAATCAGATGAATAGGATTTCCAATACAAATAAGGACTACACACAAGACATGAGATGCCTTGTCAACAACCATTATAAATACGAGAATACTTGCCGAATGTAACCAATTATGCTCATTTTAGCTTAAATACAGATTGATAAAGGGAGACTATTATCTCTAATCCTTTCTGATTCTTTATTTTCTCTCTTCAATTGAAAAAAAAGAGGAGAGTACCAACTGTATATAACCAATTATATTCATTTTAGCACAAATACATATTATTACAAAGAGAGTTTTCTCTTTAAGAATCTTAATTTAAATCTCACTTGGGAAAAATTAGGAATCTTTAAGTTTAATTAACCATAAATTAAGAATTAAAATATATAGTTCATAATCTTATTATACTCCTTTAAAAAAAATCCTATTATATTATTTATTTTAAATCAAAATCTAGATTAGCTTGTTAAAATACTTCAATTATTGTAATTAGAGTTGACAAAATAGATCAAATTAGTCGGGTTGGCTTGATAGTCTAGTTGAAGTGAAAAAAGTTGTTTCAAATAAAGTCGAGCCTATGTGGACTAACCCAATTGGTCCGTTGGATCAGATTGAACTCAAGAAACATAAACCCGAGTTCGATCGGACCTACTTTGCTTTGATATTTTTAAAATTTTATTTTAATTTTTAATTTTTTTAATTTTTTAATTTGTATAAATTTAGATTAAAAATATAAAATGAATCAATATGGGCCGACCTTATGGACTAAGGAGCCTATCTAAACTTCAAAAAAATAAGACCTGTATAGAATATGGATAGATTCATCTCAATCCAATTTTTCACGCTTGACTTGATAGATCGAATTAAATTGGACCGTTCATTTTTTCAATTCTAGTTTTAATTTTATATAAATTAAAAACGAAAAAATTCAGTTATTTTTTATTTTGACGAAAAAAATGAATATTGTCACTTGATAATTGAGTCATAATTATAAATATCGATTTTAGTTGGTATGTGTTAGGATTTAATACCAAAAATTCTGAACTAAAAACCTATCGAATCTTTTGTTTTTTAAAATTTAATTCAAGAATATATATATATATATATAATTTTAAATATACAATTAATAATACTATAATAAAAACTGTATTAACCTAAATTATTGAATCAAAATTGGATCTAGAAGAGGAATTGGGTTCAAGAGTCTTAAATATGTAAGTAGGTTAAATATAAAAGAGATCTCAGGTTTGACTCTGTGGTCTAAACCAAAAATTGGATCTAGAAACAATTAAACTTATTAGATGATAAAAAAATAAAATTGATAAAATATATTTCGTTTTTTGGATAACAAAATAGATAAAATATTTCGTCTCAAGAAATGGACGGAGTCCGTGAATAATTTTGATCAAAACCGGAGTTCGGTGGAATAAATTTGATAGAGAAGAAGTCCAGAAGAACGATCGCGAAACTAAGCCCCAAAGAGAGGAGAGGCAAGAAGAAGCGATAAAGCAAAAACCAAGTGGGACTGATACAGAGTGAAGCAATCTCTCTCTCTCTCTCTCTCTCTGCGTTGGTGTGTTGGTGTTTAGGATTTGCATCAACGAAGAAAGATGGGAGATGTATCAGATAAATTGGCGTATTTCCAAGCGATAACCGGTTTAGAAGATCCAGACCTCTGCACCGAAATCCTCGCTGCACACAATTGGGACCTCGAACTCGCTATATCTACCTTCACCTCTTCTACAAACCCTTCCTCCACCGACACTCCCCTGCAACCCCACCCTAACAACCATGTTCCCTCCACATCCAATCCCCAACCCCAACATCAACATCAACATCCTCCACCGCCTCCCGGTTTGGCTTGGAAACTCATCACCCTACCCGTTTCCGTCATTTCCGGCAGCCTAGGGTTAGTTTCCGGCGCGATCGGCTTGGGCCTATGGGCCGCGGGGGGTGTCCTCTCCTACTCTCTCGGCCTCGTGGGCCTGGGCTCGCCCTCGGGCTCCGGCTCGGGCTCCTCCTCGGCCCCGTTGGTTTCCGTGACGGCCGCCGCTTCCGAGGCGATGGATTTCGTGGCCGCGTTCGAGAGGGACTACGGCTCCGGTGGGCCCAATTTCGTCGGCGAGGCCTTCATGGACGCGCTTCAGCGGTCCAGGAACTCGTTCAAGCTTCTCTTCGTTTACTTGCATTCCCCCGATCACCCTGATACGCCGTCGTTTTGCCAGAGGACTCTCTGCTCTGAGACCATTGCGGCGTTTGTGAACGAGAATTTCGTGTGCTGGGGTGGCAGCATTCGTGCCAGCGAAGGGTTTAAGATGAGTAACAGCTTGAAGGCTTCTCGTTTCCCCTTCTGCGCCCTCGTCATGGCCGCCACTAATCAGAGGATCGCGCTCCTTCAACAGGTTCATTTTTTTTTTTGTTGCTGAAATTGCTTATTTATGTCATGTGTGTGTATGTCTAAAATTAAACCCTAGATGAACTGAGTTTTAAGTATAGCAATCTCTCTTTCATTATTGTCTTGCCTGGTTTTAATTTTTGCGAATTTATCGGTTTGGCAAATTGGAGTGAACTGGGCCAACTGAAACATATATGAAATGAAAACATTCATGTTTACTGCCATAGTTAATCTTTGGTATGTTATAGTTTCTTCCTGGTGCTTTGGCCTTATTTAATTTGCCCCTGCATGATTTATGTAGTGAAGAGTGACTATAAACCTCCTAGTAGCTTTAATAAGCTATGTAAGCTATATTCCCTTCAAGCAGATGGCTTCTGTCATGGCCTTCTCCCTTCCACCCTCCATGTCCTCTCTTCTTGACAACCATCTGTGTCAACCCGTCACACCCCTGCTGTACCCTACTTCTCTTCTGTTGTTTTTGTTGCAGTGTTGTTAAGTAGCTGCTATAGTGCTATTGCATTGTGGAATTACCTATGTAGTCAATAGCGGCACTTTAGCAGCTATTCATGGATAGCATTCACATTGTTGCAGGAGGCGTAACGCAATACCTAGTTGTGATGTGGGTTTACTGTTGTCAGGTGCGACTATGTTTTGCAGTGGGATCGCGTGTACAATTGTGATGTCTAAGTCAGTGAAAAAATTGAAATAGCCTGTTTTTTACCGTTTTGATTTCTCTTTTGGGTGTTTTAAATTTGTTAAACCTTTTCAGTTTTGACCCTCTTATTAATGTGTCTCTTCCCTTCTCCATGGTAAGCGTTTTACAAAATTGCTCTTGATAATATTTTGTCCCAAGGTGAATGTGAATGTGAACGTTTTCCAAATTGCCTGTAATTCTAAATTAAGTGAATGTAAATGACTTGCTCTTGTTTTTAAGTTCCCACTTCCCTCTCACATGTTAACCTTCCTTTTCAATTCTTTTCATCAGTTCTTCGCCTATTTCTTAAACCTCTTTTTTCTTTTCACCATGGCATCATCTCAGCTACCAAGTGAACAGCCAATTATGAATTATATGTCTGATATAAAATTATAAATTATGCATATTGTTTTCTAGACTTCGCAAAAGCATCCATCCCACTATAGTATTTTTTGGGGGTGTCCGCTCCGCACCTGTATCTGGCATTGACTACATTGGGAATTACTTGGATCCGTTATTGTGAGTCCGACTGCTATTGCAGCCGCTATTGGTGTTGTGGTTGTGGCATGTGTCCTGCATCTTGTCAAGAGTCTCCAGCCAATTGAACTTGAGTTAATATTATGCCAATTTTTATTAATTTTATTTTTATTTGCATACAACATTTTTTTATACATATATAGTTGATATATATCATTTATTTCAATTGCTAAGTGACTTCCGCTATTTGCCCACTAGAGGATTATTGGCTTTCTGCCATTTTCCACGTTTCCTTTAGCACTGCAGTTCAGCTTACATATTTTTTCATGTAATTTTTTTTTCCAAATTGTATCAATAATGTTTATTTCTATCAATTACTCATCATAGAAATCTATGCAAATAGTGTTTTAGTATACGGTTTGCCTGAACCAAGATATGTTTTGTTTAGTCTTTCTAGTATCTGTCTTGTATTAGGAAATATAAGATTAGCTCCTCTCTCCCCTTGCAATAAGATAGTATTCTTACTTGATATGCCTTGTGTGCTACCCGTTCCAAGTTCAGGTGCACAAGCATATTGATGCAGTTCAATGCTACTGGTTGAGTGGCTGAGCCTGAAGAAAAATGTTGTCTTTAGGATTTTAGCACTTAATGTGACAATTATATTCATAATCTGTTGATATGGATAAAAACAAGCCACTAGGTGGTTTTATCCCAAAAAAATGATGAGGTTATATTCTTATAGAGTAAAACTCAAGGATTTAACTGTCACTTTTGATGTTGTGTGGCCCTCTTTATTGTCAAAGAAAGGAATGATGATAAGGGGCAAAATAATCTTACCAGTTGCCACTCACAATATTAAATACAAACAATGACAGTGAAAGAAACATCCTTTGCAGAATCCTTTTCTTAGTGATAACCACTTTCCCATGTTGTTGCTGCTTGCTGGTATGCTATCTGTCTCCATAGATTGAGGTTGTTATGAAGCTGAATAGAATGATCTACATGAATTCCATTTTTTATTATATATTATAGATTCCAGTGCTAGAACAGTAGATCACATTAATCACCATGAGAAATACATTCTTAGATAAAGTATCTTTTACTTTCTTGTGTAGCAAGAACTGATTTTGGCTAGATGAAGATTCACTCGACGTGTGGAATGAGTATTTGGTCATTCAGTGCCTTGAAGTAGATAGGTTGATCTATGTAGCTAATCCTGCCTAGTGGGATAGGGATCGGGTGTTATTGTTCCTGCAAAGTTTTTCTTGTTGCTTGACTTGATCCTTTGTCACTTGAAAATATTTTCTTCCTCCCCAGTTGGTGTGAAATACTTGTGCTTAATAATATGAGGAAGCTTTTGATTGGTGATGCCAAATGGTTATGCCACAAGTATCCTCAGGAAAACTGTATATAGGTTCAATCATCAGAATTGTTAGAATATGTGAAAAATATCTCATATAACATAAAAAATATTATATCTTAGAATATTTTAGAATTTAGAGTAAGTACACTGAATTATGTCTTTATTCAGCAATTAGTAACACTACATAACGAATAATCACCTCCAAGCCCCATACATATAAAACATCATGCACCAACTGCCACACCATTCTATGACTGCCTAAATAACTGCATAAAGACAAAAATATTACATAAAAATAATAATTCAGAACCATAACTACCAAAGACACAAATACTGCACCAACACTAATAATTCCGGCCTTACAGTCAAAGTCTGCTTCTTATCCCTTCTCACATAAACTTTCCAAGGTCTTTCAGAGTACTAGAGTTATGTCTTGGGATTAGTTTTATAATTCTTAGTCTCGCTATTATCTTGTTTCATTATTTAGTTAGTTAGAGTTATGATCTAGTATCAG
Organism: Glycine tomentella; assembly: GCA_007407185.1. Lineage (NCBI taxonomy): Eukaryota > Viridiplantae > Streptophyta > Magnoliopsida > Fabales > Fabaceae > Glycine > Glycine tomentella. The sequence continues at coordinate 84,015 of PYAF01004038.1, read as the reverse complement.
TATGAAAGTTAATTCTTCATGTTTTATATCCCATTGTAAGATATCATATCAAATCAAGTCAATATCAATTTTAAAGTATTTAACTATTTATTCAGTCTCTTTTATCTCCTTTTCCTCCCTCGATACATAAAGCCCCATAACTTCAACTAGTAGTTTTTTTATTTTATTAAGACTTGTTGCATTCATATTCTTCATTGTCTTGCTAAAATGGTGTGCCCGATATTATATTTGATAAAGTATTCTGATTATGATGCTTTCATGGTTACTATTTTATGTAATGCAGGTCGAAGGACCAAAATCCAGTGAGGAGCTGCTAGTGACACTGCAGAGAGTGCTCGAGGAAAGTTCCCCTGTTCTTGTCGCAGCTAGGCTTGATGCAGAAGAAAGAAGAAATAATATGCGCTTAAGGGAGGAGCAAGATGCTGCATACAGGGCTGCACTTGAAGCTGATCAAGTATGTTTTTTGTAGTGTATGGTTGTTCTGCTTGTTTTTTTTATCATTTTTTGTGGTCTCTACTCCATGGCTAGTCCTTTTTTCCTATCTCAAAATCCCTAGCAAAGGCCTTTATTTAGAAAGAACTGGCCTGTTACTGTTGCTGTGGATTAATGTTGTATTTATGTATATCCAGGCTAGGGAACGACAGAGAAGAGAAGAAGAAGAACGTCTTGCAAGGGAAGCTGATGAAGCTGAGAGAAAGCGCAAGGAAGAGGAGGAGGCTCGTGAAAGAGCAGCACAAGAAGCTGCAGAGAAACAAGCTGCATTAGCTAAAATACGTCTAGAGAAAGCTCAGTCTCTTGGTGAAGAACCTGCAAAAGGACCTAATGTTACACAGGTACGGTATCCAAAGATTTAGCTAAGATTTTGTTTCTCATTTAGTGCCTTTACTCTGCTATTGGCATGTTTCATTAGTTGATTTAGTTCCTATATCTGTTCAACTTATAGAGTTACACTTGTATTTGAGATCTTAACTTTTAATTCATATTATATAGTTACACTTTTAAAATTCATAGATGGTGTCACTTATATGCAAGGTCTTTACTTCTAGTCCTGTAATTTTAAATTGCTTTAGCCTCCATCTTTAGTTACTCATCTTTTTCAGTTTAGTTTTTGTTTAATTATGTTATAATTTACATGACATCGATTATTTTTTTTCACTTCCTGATCAAAATTACTAGGTTTTGGTACGGTTTCCAAATGGTGAACGCAAGCAAAGGAGGTTCAACAGCACAGTGACAATTCAATCTTTATATGACTATGTTGACTCACTTGGATGTTTTGAAGCCGAGAGTTACAGTCTGGTCTCCAATTTTCCTAGGACTGTTTATGGACAAGAGAAGTTGACATTGTCATTGAAGGAAGCTGGATTGCATCCTCAGGCCAGCCTGTTTGTGGAGCTCAGTTCATGAGAATAAAACTTTGCTTAATATTCTTATGAATACAACATATGGCCTGCAAATAGGGATTTCTGTGATGTTTCATACTTCTGTTTAAAAGAATCGACTTGTTGAATAATTATAAACGTTAGATAAATAGGTTGTCGTGGTTTATGTAGTTTTGGTTTCTCTTATTTTCAATTCAATCAAGCAGATAGCGTTACATGGAGATGATTTAGAATAATGATATATATATATATATATATATATATATAATATGCATATTTGGAATTTGGCCGTTCCGTTAATTAGGAAGCTCCTCGTGCTATTTATTTGCATAATTTGTCTCTTCCTATCAAATATGGTGATAGAGCATTGGCCCAGCTATTGAGCTCACACCATGGAAAGCCCAATGTTGGGAGGTTTATTCTCGTAGGCTCTTGCTATTTACACCTCCATTTGTGCTAAATACACACCCATACCCCCTTTCTACCTCACAACTACCCATTATACTATTTTTCTTAAAGATGTGTACTCTTATTACTTTCTGAAAATGTATTTTCAGAATTAAATATACCTATTTTGAAAATATATATCCAAACTATAATTTATAGTTTTGGAGATGTACTTCCAGAATGATATGTTATTCTAGAAGAAAAAAAATTATTATGACAAATCATATTTCAATTAAAGTATTTAAGAGTCGTTGAGGATTGAAGCCTGAATCAATGACGTAGACTTGGATTAGAAAATGAATAAACGCACTTAAAGGGAAAAAAATCATCGTCGAAAGCTGTGTTTTACAATTAAGGTGTACAATAGATGAAGTCAATCATGAATATACCTTGAAATAGTGCCACATGAAGGAAAACACAAATATTGTATGCTATTGATGAAAACATGGTATTGTATAATGAATATATGGTAAAAATAGTTTAAAATTAGGATTTAAAGAATAATAAAGATAGAATGAAAATAAGATTTTATATAGAATTTAAAGAACTCCAATGATAGAATAAAAATAATACTAACAGACATGGGTATATGATAAGCATTTATCTTGTCGATTTTTTTTTTTGTATTTCTCATCAACTATCTTAATTCCAAAGTGATATTTTATTAAAAAAATGTATACCTATTCTGAAAGTATATCTCCAGAACTATAAATTAAATTTTAGAGATATATTTTTGGAATAAGTATATTTAATTATGGAAATACATTTCCAGAAAAGCAAAAGGGGGGTACAACTTTAAGGAAAAAGGTATAATGGATAGTTGGGAGGTAGAAAGGGAGGTATTGGGATGTATTTATCAAAAAGAGGGGTTTAAATAGCAAGATCCATTCTCATATTGAGCAGTGTTAGCACTGTATTCTTTTAATACATGATTTCTAATGTTTTTTTTTTCTTGGTCAAAATTCATGATGAGCTCCACTGCCTTAGGAATAGGAGCACTGCATAGGAGGTGGGATTCATAAATTTAGTTCAGTTGCATGAATTTCAACTAATTATAGTGTGTTGGAAAGAATATGTAAGAGTACGTGGTAAGATTTATCTACCATTGTCTATTATAGTATTTATATTTTATCCCACTCACTCTTCGCCTGTGGGGACGGAATGGTGTCTAGTTCTGTTGTGTGGATGTTGGTCATAATCTAATACTTAGCTATCTCATGCTCTACATGGATAGAGAGGATAAGTGACATTTATTGCTAAGAAATGCCAAACGTTTGTGTGTACTAAATTTGACCAGGGATATCAAAGTTAAGCATCAAGCTCAGATAAAAATTCTGAAGCTTATTATAAATTTGATTTTAAATATATTTGAAAGTATCAAATTTTTATCGAGAAAGAAAACATCTGTTATATTAAAAATATAAAAGAATAATTATTATTTTTAAAATAAAAATTTATGTCTTTTAAATATTTAAAATCAAGAACATTGGCATTAACTTCTTTTTATACAAAAATGCTTGCCGTCGCATGGCTCTTGGAATCATCAATTTCATCATAAAAGTTTTATCGTCCTATGTTCTCTTTTTCTCAAGGTTCTTTGTTGGACCTAGTGGTAATTTCAAGATGCCAAAAAGACAACCAAACCAAATGGTGGTGCGTTATCGGCTGAAAGGTCGTTGTTATGTGAAAAAAGTGACATTGTAACTAACTGTACCACGATATCACATCACATCTATTGATTCGATAAGCTTGCCTATGAGATATGTTTTCATACACATGATACATATACATTTCACCCACAAAAAAAAAAAGAGTTTTTTTTTTTTTAGATTTACTTTTAAATTGAAACAGTTTGGTCTAGTTTCTCCATGGAAAAGATGATCGTTGCATCACAGGGTTCCCCAAGCTGGTCCAAGATGCATAAAACAATCTAATATCTATTTATTCTTTTCAAATTGATATTCCTGAGCAATTAACCAAAGGTGTAAAAATCTCCCAAGTCGTCTTCAATTTGGTGTATCAAAATATATTTTTTTTTCGTGAACGGTGTATCAAAATATTGGTCTTTTCAATAAACATGGATTATATTCTTCAAGTTTCATTGTCCTTTAAAATCGAAATTTCCAATGTTGTTGTTAGAATGGACTTTAAGAAGGCCCATCCTAAAATTAAAACGATTAAAAGATTATATAAGTTGAAGTTGATATTTGTATTATTAGTTTTGTTATAAATAATTAGATGTTAACAAATGAATAGATAGTATTTATTGATTAACATCAATTATAACTATATAAATAGTATTCTTCTCGAGGAAAGGAAGGAATGAAAAAATATGAAATTTATCTTGTTTATCTTCATTATTACTTTCTCTATAGTCTTTAATGGTGTTCTCTAACAGCTGCCCAAGTAGAACTCATCACAAGTCATGACCATGCATCCACAATTTATATATAAAAATAAATGAATGATCTTCAAATATCCACACAGAAATTGATAAGAGAATACATAGCAAATAACCAGAATATGAATACACCGTTGTAGAATGGTGAAATGAACATGTAGAATAATAGAATACATGCTATGCACCAACACACAAT
>PYAF01004038.1:28785-73360 GCA_007407185.1 Glycine tomentella | reverse complement strand
TTATAAAATTACATAATTACAAATATCAAATTTAACTAAAATTTAGTATACATCATTGAATTAATATCAAAATATTCAATAATTAAATTAATGAAATTCAATACATTGAAAATAACTTTACTAAGAATTAATGTTAAATAACTTAATACTCGTTTGAGTTTTTTAAGAAAAATATTTTTTTCAATTATGTTTAACAAATAATCATGATAATTATAAAAGGTATTTTCAGGAATATATAAAAAGACCTCAAAAAGTTATTTTAACACTTTCATCCCAAACTAAATAGCATATGAAAATAATTAGAATACAAATATTACATCATGAAATAACTTTTTTCTCTTTTTAACTTGAAAATCGGGTCCTAAATAAATAAACAATCAATTGCTTATTCTTGACTCGGGTTACATTATTGTTAAATTCGATACCATAACAAGTAAATTTGAATAGTACAAGAATATTTTACCATGTTGACTCATTTGATACAGAACCTATTATTCAGGTGGTAGAATACAAAAAGCCTATACAAGTTCAAATCCGATATAGTAATAATAATAAAAACAATTCAATATGTAGGGATGTTATTTGCCCCCCGGGTAGGGGTAGTCCCCACAACTTTCTTATCAGTTATCACGAGAATTTCGGATTGATCTGCAAACATAGCACGTTGCAGTATGATACAACAGAGAAGCTTATTTACATCTGAATCTTTAAATGAAATAAATAATGAGATTAACTATGACCGATCATCATTTTGCTCATTTGCACTAGCTGGGCTTTATATATAGATCGTCACAAAAGCTTACTGAACACAAGGCTGGATCAGATAACATATATATATATATATATATATATATATATATATATATATATATATATATGACACTTATCAAGGACTGACTATAAACATCCAAAAAGTAGTTCTCCTCAGAAAAGAGAAAGAATTGGAGTTCAACGTATGATTGATCACTCGCCTGGAGGTTCATAATTATCTGCTTTCATGCAAATTCCTCTCTTTCCCCATTTTGTTCCTGGCTGTAGAGAGCAACTAGCTGTTGTTGCAACTGTTCAAAGCGATAACCAGATTGATCATTAGTTTTTACAGACACCTTTAAAACTTCAATTTAAATGGATTCAAAGTTGTGGACGTAACACGTATGTAATCCAAGCAAGAAAATAAAATAGCAGAAGAAAAATCCAGCATGGATGATGAAATATAAAAGCTTGTACAGAAACTTACCTGCACGTATCTTAACTTCTCATAAGTCAGTTCGTCGGTCAAATTAATCATCCTGTTAACACATGACAAAAGGTGCAGTCAAACTTTTTGAAGTCAAAGAAAAAGGGTTACTACCAAGAAAGCATTTCACAAATTGATATTAACTAACCGGGATTGGAGTTCTGAAATTTTGCCCAGCAGCAGTTGTTCCCTCTCCGAAACTGCTGTATCAACCTATAAAAGACTCAAATGTCAAAAAGAGAACATCAAGCTGATGAAAAATCATAAAATGTTATGCTACAGGTTTGTCACCAAAACAGAGGCGATTAGTTAGCAGAAAATTGATATAGGCAGTAAGTTTTTAAAAAAAAAAAAAAAAAAAAAGCATGCAAGTGAAGAATAAATAAACAAAAATTGCTTACACTTCCATTGTTCTCAGAATTGCGAGGTAATGGTGGTAACTTTCCGCTCTGAGAAGCTGCAAAAATTTGATTGTATTCATTATTTCATCCAATACTAAGGAAAAATACCTCAAACGTAATCAATGGAAATCCATCACTCACTATCAATTGCCTCGGCAGTTTGCAAGCTATTCAACAGATTCATTATAAGATCCTGGAATTAAACAGAACTTTCCAGTATGATTATAAATTGGTAGAAGTTACATTTAAAATGATCAGCTTTCCAGCAGGCACATAGCATATTATATGTCATTGCTCAAACTTTAAACTTCCCTCACCTGTTGAATAGATGTCTGCTGAAAAAGATTGTGAAGATGAGGCACTAGAACTGATGCAGGAATATTGATATTGGCAGAATCATTGGAAGACTGACCAATTGGCTGAAGAGAAATACATGCAATGAAAGACAGACAAGCATTATATATCAAATACAATAGTAAATGAAAAATCCTAGATACTCTGTAACCAACCAAAGAATCCGAATATTCACAAAAATGATTTTAAACAAAGTTGGGTATAGAGAAAATGACAAATGTACAAACCATTTGTTTGTAATCCACCATCCAATCACCAACACTCGCAGATTTTTTCATTGGTGATCCCTATATTTAATGTAACAGGAAGAGAACATCAAATGAGGGATAAGAAGAAAAATAAATATATAGACAATAATCAACTAGATCATCAACCAACCTGTGCAGATCGGCGTGAAACTGAACTTACAGGAATATCCTATTCAATATGATGACGTCAGTTAAAGTTGTCAATAGGGACAATTTGATTAAGAAAAAACTAAGAAGCGTACCTTCACCAGATCTAAGTTTTCTGATGTCACTGAAAATCGTCCTTTAATTTGCACTAGATTAGCCTTAGACTTATCATCCAAGGAATCTCTGAATCCTAGCAAGAGTTGGGTGAACAAAATCAAAACCAAGTGTTTAAGATGTCTGGTTGAAAAATAATAAAACTAGCACACAGCCTTACGGTGTACGTGATGATTCAAATACCTCCAGAAGATTTGATTGGGGCTGATAAACTATTTGCTGAAGCTCGGTTTGGAAGCATTAATGGACCACTAAAGCTTGGAGCTCGTCGTATATCACGATTACTTTTCTCACCCAATAACTGATTTTCATTCTCAAACCTAAAAATTAATAAAGCATTACAAATTTTAACAAGCAAACAGTTATGCTGGTGATAAACAAGAAAACGTCAATCACCAAGCAGCATAAAGAACGAAACCAGAAAGACACACACACACTCAACATTGGATTTATTTATTCAAAATTCAAATTACAATTTTACATAGAACATTTATAGACAACTCAAGAAAGCTGAGCAAAAAAAAAAAAAAAAGACAACTCAAGAAATATAGAAGGCATAAAGAAGATTCTCCAGAAAATACACACTTTACGAAGGTAGACTTTGAACTTACTAGAACTCAATGAAAATAAAATCAACGTGATTGATTGCATTGCATTGTTTATATGTCTCCAAAATTGCTTCCTAAATTAAAAGCTATGTCAGAAGAATGGTACCATTAACCATTGATAAACAATACAATAATTATTTTTCAGTTCCACACTATCAGCTGCACTTCCAAAGGAGAATGAACCCAAACCTAGCGCATGTGTGTGGGCACACACGTGTGCTTGTATGTGAAAGAGAGAAAGGAGGGATCAACTTACACTTATGTGAGTTACACTCACTCTTACACCTCTAACTTTTTATTGGACAATGTTATCCTAAAATCTACCATTAGATTAAAAGTTCCTATTATATATATTATATTTGCAAACTTTTAGATTAATCCAAAATTATTTAATACATCATCCGTCATCCGTGTACATCAAAATTAACATAATACTTTTGTAATATATGAAATTAAGAATCATAAAATTATCTTCTTAGAATCGTAGTATTTCACCTGATTTAAACATTCATAGATATGTAATCTAAAAGTAACTATTTACCTATATTTTGAATAGGATGTTGTATGTTATAATAAAAAATCATGCAATGAAGTATCAATTGAATTAGAAATTGTATGAAATGTTTTAGACTATATCCATCCCATGAACTTTTAATTTAACGGTTAGATTGAATAAGTTTATTTTTGGTAAAAAGTGATTGGAGGTGTCGTTTTAAAAAATTTGACACCTGAGATTAATTGACATGTGTGCAGTTTCCTTATCTTGTTAGGAAAGTTTTAAGTAGAGCCAGGCCGAGCACTTGAAACTCCAACTTGATTTAAGATTCATTTATTCAAACAAATCAAATTTAAAAACTTGAGTTTGCCTTGTTTAAAAAAAGTTTAAATTACTATTTTGGTTCTCTAATTTATTTTTTAGATTCAATTTGGTCCACTTATTATTAAAAGGTTCAATAGATCTTGTAATTTTTTAAAATGGTTCAATTAGGTCCTTTATTTTTTAAATATGGATTCAATTTGGGCTCATTTTACTTCCATCTGCTCTAGAAATTTTAGAAAATAGGATCAAATTAGGTTTTCAATGGGACCTAATTGAAACTTTCAAAAATAAAGGAGCCTAACTGAACCTTTTTTAAAAATTGCAGGACTTAATTGACCCTTCTAATAATAAGAGGACTAAATTGAACCTAAAAAATAAATTAGAAGACCATAATAGTAATTCAACATTAAAATATAAACTGAGTTCGGCATCATTAGCTTATTTATAGATTTTTTTCCCTCTTTATCAAATCTCTCTAAGAAGCAACTTTTTATGTTTATTGACATCATTTTCAGTAGGCATATTATGCTGGAAGATGGAGCAGTTCTTGCATGAGTGCAATGCCCATAGACATAACCAATCAAAAGCTTAGAATAGTTAAATAGTTTCAACACAAACTTTATTATTATTCCAACACATCAGGAGCTTTCAATTGGTTGTGCCTAATAGGCACTATGCTGACACAAGAATCGCTCTAGAAGATGAAGAAAAAAATATGAAGAAAGTGCAAAACGTTTTGAACAATGTAGTAACAATAAACAAAATTACAATTCTCAAGATGGATTAATAATTTACTAAGTAGTAATATATATATTGTTTATGCATTATCTTATCTAAAATTACATTTTTTTTTTTGCCATTGATACAAAAAACACACAAGTTATTTATGAGTTTTAAAGTCAATCCTATATATAACATCTGAATTAAAAAAAAAAAAAAACTTGAGCTTCTTTGCTTAGTTGAACAAACAAGTTTATTTGAACATTTAACAAGTCAAGCTTAAAAAGTTTATGAACAGCTCAACCCATATACAGCCTTACTATTATCTTTATTCCTTACAAACATGAAGGTGAATCACCTTTACAAAACTCTCCATATAAAATATTTTAGCATTATTTAGTTCTACAATCTTTAAAGACGACAACATAATATTCTATTGTGAGTCATGTTAATAGACAAACCATTGACCTCTAAATACTTCTTAATGAGTTTGCTTATTGTTATTCTCAGACTCTTCAACCTCTAACAATAGGGTTACCCTCCATATAATCTACTTTCCTTACTAGGGCTTCTACAGGTCTTTTCCACACAGGCTCAAACCAAAAAAGAATTTAGAAATGAAACGCTTTCAAAGATATAAACCAATATAACCAACTCATCCTCCACTGATAATACTTTGAGCTTGTCTTGTTAGTAAATGCTCCATCTCTTGAGATATATAATGTAGCAAACTTCTTTTCTTAGGGTATTTGTAATCTTTTACTATATATACAGTTTATATTGATTGTATTAGTTTACTGAGAAAACTGGTAATTCCAAGTGTTACTTTTGTCCTTCAAACTCAGAAATTGATTTCCTTGACTTCTTGGACCAACACTTTCAACAAATTTAGCAAGCACAAAACAGTTCCAAGTCTGAAAAGTCATGATAAACCAAAAAAAAAAATCTCAAAATCACAAAAATAATTAAGTACCAGGTCATGGGTCCCATATTTTATATAAAACAGTATATTTTCAACACTAACAAAGACATCAAAGCCTGCTTGTTTTTATCTTTCCTCGACTAAGAGCCTAATTGTACAAGGAACAATGATTGGCATGGAAAGGAAATAGCTCCTTGAGTATTAAAACAATATGAAGGCAAGGCCGCAAGGGCATCATATGAGGGGGAATTATTCCCCCTCCGAAAACTCATCTTTTATTCTCTCCAAATTTTGAGGGGAAACAGGGCAATGAAGGAGAATAGCTTTAATTTTATTTTGAAAACTACCTCATTTACTATTTTATGCAATAAATAGAGAAGTTCCAAAAAGTTTGGTAGGGTTATGTTCAAATTTTGCACTTATAATTATAACTTTTTAGCTCACTCTTTCGAGGGTAAGCTTAGGTAGTGATAGGGTTGCTACTTTGAGACCTGCAGATCACAGGTTCAAATACTAGAAACAGCCTATCAGCTTGTGAAGGGCTGCATACATAATTACATATACCCTCCCCGGACCCCACTAGGTGGAAACCTCATGCACTGGACCACCTTTTTCAACTTACACTTCCTTTCATCTTTAATCATCAAACATAGGGAAGGCAATTGCTTTCCATTCCTTCCCTTCTCTCCCTTTCCTTTTTCAATTCATTCTCTCTGAAACTTCCAACAACCGCCTAATATAAAAACAACGACAAAGATATAATATGCAAATACAATGTACCTTTCAAATGTACGCCCTCTTTCAGATGAAGAATGACCAAGCACTAAGCCTGGCATCAGGGGTCCACTTTGGGTTTTACCAAGTTTCAATGATTGAGTTTTAACTTTGCTTGTTCCCACATCATTCTCTAAAGTAGATGGTGTTGCTTCAGCAACTGATCCATTTCTTTTCTCACTCTGTGGCATGTCATTACTACCTACTTGTGATGTGAACTCATCTTGTTGCAAGTTATTTGAATTTTTTTTGTCCAATTTAAACTGGGAATCAGTTGTGCCCTGACATGACAAACAAGAAAGATTTTAATAGATTATTTTTAAGGCTACGAAAGTTTAGAACAGTTGAACCAACCTTGTAAGAGCTGAAGAATTTGTTTTCATCTTCTTCCCTCATCTCTGCAATATCATCATCATCCTGCATCTAGTAAAATTGAAGCCATTTGTTCAGACCAAAGAAAGAGAAAAATTAGTCAAGTAAATACAATCTGAAAAGACAATAACATACCAATGCCGCTTGTGCTTTCAAATCATCAATATCAAAGTTCCATGCACTAACTCCTCGGTGATATTCACTCTAGAAAGTAAAATAAGTGGATTAGATTTCGATGGTTATAAGAGCAACAAAGCTTCTTATTCTCTGCATGAACGTATAGGTGTTAATGGATGTTCACTGAGAAACTTCAAAATGACAAGCTTCCAAAAGAAAATGGTTATCTCTTAATCTTGCTTGTAAACACCTTTTCAGAATTGGGACCAATTGCATAAAATACCTCTCATTTGTAGATACTGGAGAATTTGGCAGAGCTTTGAATAAGCACATGCATTTCAGTAAAGAAAAGCACTTTTATTCATTTGATAATAATTATTTAGGTGTTTGGCTAAAACATGATAGGGATTTTTAAGTTGGGGAGGGAGCAGAAAAACTTTTGTTAAAGAGGTGTAATAAACTGGAGATTTTCCAATGAAGCAGGAAAAAACATTATCTATTCACAGAATTGTTTCTTTATAACAAAGCTTTTTATAAGAATGTTTTTCAAGAAAGCACTTGTCAACAAAGAAAAATTTCACAGCAAGGCCAAATGAGTATAAAATCTTGGTTAGTGTAAATAAGTGTTGAAATTGTAAAACTAGTATTTTAGTCTTATGTATTGCACAAAATAAATATTTATATTTATATAATTAAAATTCATAATAAAATAATAAAATAAATAAATTATATTATATTTAAAATTCATAATAAATAAATATCTTTGAATATACAAACTATATTTTGGATTTACAATGAACAATTTAAATTATGATATAAGGTTATTTTTAACTACTATAATTTCTTTTAAAAAGACTATTGAAATTTAATTCAGGGATATAAAAGAAAGAGGATAGATTAAAAATGACAGGTGGTTAAGAAGATTAAGTATACAGAAGAAGAAAAAAAGATAAAAGGAGGATAGTTTAAGATGGTTGAAAGAGAATGTTTTAGCCAAATGCAGGAGTAGCATGAGAAATGGACATCCAAAGGAGTGACGAAAGAGAATATTGGGAATGCCTAATTAAGAAAGCGAGGAGAGTGAGGGTGTCACTCTCCAGGTTGTGTATTCTAAAATAAGAGTAGATCAACAAATATTGAAGTAAGATCGAACAAAGGTCTACCATTTTAAGTATGTAATGCACCCTATCAATCAACCAGACTTGAATACACTCTACAAATCAAGTTTTCAAGTAGAGAAGGAAACCAGTAGTATCAAGGAATCGGCGCCGGGGGGGGGGGGTGGCAAACTTGGATAACATCCATCAGCCATTCATGGAAATTCTCCTTGAAACCATTGGCTAGATATATATCACATTATATGACAAATGAAATTTGATTATCCTTACTTGAGATATAGCTTCCTGTTCTGCAGAAGGCATTTTCTTTAGTGCTAGCTGAGCTGCATCTTTAAGCTGCAAGGTTTTTGTGATGCCAAGCTAAGCAAAAATAACAGATTAAGTGAAATATTAAAACAAGCATGCATGATATCAAACCTGGAGGGATTTTACACGGTTCCACAGAGGCGGTAAATCAGCAAATAATTTCTTTACAGAAAGCTCCGGTGGTTTAGCTTGTTTGAAGAAGGAGTGTTTGAGTAACTTCTCCACAGATGGCCTCTTTGTTTGATCTTTTACCAGGCACATAGCAACCATTTCCTTAAAAGACTGGTCACAACTGGAAATACTTTAATTAGACTGCTACTACTACTACAATCAATATTGTTAATATTATCACTATTGGAAACACAAGCATTGTCATGTCTGTATGTCGGCATTTCTATCACACTAAAAGCTAACGTATTGCTATTGCACTAAATTTGATATATTGTAACGATTTATCTTACCATGCAATGACATGTATGTTAAATTGTTTAATATTTTGTCCTGAATACATGTCTATTAAGCAGAAACAGGCAGTTTAATAATTTTTTCCTCCAATACATGTCTATTTAGCGGAAACATAGGCACTGTCATACTTGTGTGTCCTCATTTAATAAACATGTCCGTTGCAATTAATTAACCATGACCAATAAACCAAACAAAACCACAAATGCATTCAATAACAATGTATCCGTCTAGGCAGAAAGAACACCCATACCTTGGAGAACTTTCTATCACGATCGTAATCAAGCCCCGGAGGAGCATTCTGAATGGTCATCAAAAGAACCTACACACGAAACAAACAGTGAATCCCTATCTCACCAGCACAACATTATAAATCACAAGAACCTAAGACTCAAAGAACAGCACCATTCTGAAAACAGTGCAGCAAACAGATACACGATTACGGCCTACCTTCATGGGAGGATACTTGGAGAAAGGCGCGTGACCATGAGCCAACTCCAACGCCGTAATCCCAAACGACCAAATATCCGCCCTGTCCAACCCAATCCAAACAAATCAGAAACCAAGTCCGAATCACACAGGTAAACCGAAGCATTAAGTATGAACTGACAAAACTTAGACGTAAATCCTTAGTAGATGCTTTCAACATTGCTCTTCAATTAGAATCAGAGTTTCACCTCAGTAATCAGTTTATGCATTAAACGTCAACATAGATTACATAGAAAACTCCAATTCTAAATAAAAGCACCAAGAAAATTGGTCTCTAAATTTCGTCCAGAACAAAAATACAACAAACTGACTTGAAATTGTAACCGGTTCCAGGTTGCAGCACCTCCGGCGCCATCCTGCGAAAACAATCACATCAAAACATCAAAATCTAATGACAAAAACAGTTAACGGTAACGGAAGCAAGAGAAGGGAGAGAAGTACCAGCAAGGAGTTCCGACGAAGGTGTTTCTGGAGCGCTGGCGGTCGCCGGTGTCGAACATGCAAGCGGAAACACCAAAGTCGGCTAGCTTGACCTGGCCGTTATCGTCAAGAAGAATATTCCCGGCCTTAACGTCGCGGTGAATGTGTCCGTGTCGGTGGAGATACTCCAACGCCTTGAGAGTCTCCTTGAGGATAGATCCGATGGCGGCCTCTTCGAATCCCTCGGGATACGCGGCCTTCATGAGGTGCAGGCAGGAGCCCTGCGCCATGAATCCCATCACCACCCACAGACTCCGCTCCACGACGAAGGAGCAGAACGCCCTCACGACGTTAGGGTGCTCGATTAGGCTCATGGTCTGCGCTTCTCTTCTTATGTCGTCCAGATTACTGTTGCATCGATCCAGATCCAGGCACTTGACGGCGACCTCCTCGTTGTAAGGGAGGTAGATTGCGCGGTACACGGTGGCGCTCGCGCCGTAACCGACTTCTTCTAGAAGCTTGTAGTCGCTCGGGTTCACCGAGTAGCTTCTGCTCCCACTCCCGCTCCCCATTGAGAAAGGAAGACCTCGATTGACCCTCACCACCACCTGGCGTTGACCGGCATCGATTGAATAACTAAAATAGAGTGGAAGAAGAAAGAAAATGGAATGGTTGTGTTGTGTTGTGATAATAATAATAAGTAGATTAGAGTACTAAGAGAAGAGTGTGTTGTTGTTTTGTTTGGATTGGGGAAGGGTGAGTGTGAGGGTGTGGGTGGGCACACCAACAACGCCCATCTCTAACGCCTGACATGTTCCTTCTTCCTCTCCTCTCCGCTTCGGACTCTTCCAATGGGACCCTCTTTTCCACTCCTTTTTCACTTTCTACTGCCTCCCTCTTAATAATTCTTTCTTTCTTTTCCTTCACTTCTTATATATTCCACATATTATTATATAATTATTAATTATTAACTAGCCTTTTCGTTCTAAGGATTTTTTTTATTTTGATATAATAATATGCTTAAGTGTAAATTAAATTTTATTTCTGATTATGAAAATATGAATATACTTAATTCAAAAGAAAATAAAATTTTAAATAAACTTCATACATATTTTAATAAATTAAGCTTGTAAGCAATAAAATAATTTAAAAAAATATTTGTCATATAGATAATAAATAGACATATCTGAGTCAACGTTTACATAATAATATATATATATATATATATCAACTTTGAAATTATTCACAAGGATTAAAATTGTAAAGTTTTTAAAAGTGGGACAAAATATCTCAATTAAAAATGGGAAAATCAAAGATAAAATGTCTCAAATAAAAAAATAAAAAAACTAAAATTGCAAATTTTAAAAAATAAGAGGACAAAAATTACATGATAGCCAATACTGTAACTGTAACGACTAAAATATTCCTAATTATGTTTTGAAATTTAAAATATTAAGAGTACAAAACTAATATAATTTTTAAAATTTTCCCACTCAAATGAAAAAGGATTACCTATTTTTCCTTTAATTAAAATCTTTCCTCTCCTCTCCTCTCAAATAAACAAAATATCTAATTAAAAATTCATTATCTTCCTTCTCTCTCATTGAAATTCATCTTTTCCTTTAAAATCAAATCGTTTCCAAGATATATGAGTTCAATGTCACTCAAACCATCAAACAACATGTTGACAAGTATACACTTCTTCTACTTCCATCACCGCACTCACACGACTCCATCGACAACAACATTGCATTAGAGTTAATAATTTTTATTAAAATATTTAATGATTAATAGTTTTTATTTAATTTAATAACTCTATTAACCACAACTACTAATTAGTAATCTAACAGGAAAACTAAAACAATAAATTTACAAAATTAGAAGATTAAATGTTACAATTAAAAATTAAAAAACTAAAATCATAAATTTAAAAAAATAGAGGAATAAATTATAATTTATTCTTTATTATATAAGGGGGTGCGGGAGTTAACTTACTTTAAGAGTAAGTTTTTACATTTAATTTTTGTTAATCTTTAATATAATGTAAAATTGTAGATCCAACCATTAAGTCAGGTGATAACATTACATGTTAAATTATAGATTAATTGAATATTAATACGTATTTAATCTTAAAACTAATTTACTTATATTTTTTACAGAAAAAAAACCTCATATTATATCATTTCAATTAAATGAAAGATTCAATACAACTTGAAATAAAAATTATGCTAACGAGCATAAAACTTATATATCCTAACTAGCTCATAGGCAACTTGGTTGGTCTGTCTGCTGGTAAACTTTACTGCATAGTTTTGAAAAGAACAAATTTTCTGAATACACCTTATAACAATTCCTCCCAACTCTGTTAACATGATCTTTCTTGCAGTGACTCAGTCCACTACATGCAAATTGAGATCAAGCTTAAATATGATATTTGAAATGTTCATAGATTGAACCCAATTTATAGCAGTAGTGAGTGCCATATTGCCCCGGCTTCTTGAGGTGTTGTGATCCATAAAACCACATGTTGTAGCGGAAAGAAAGCTTCCAAGGTGATTCTGAATATAGAGTTTCAGCTGCCCTTCCTCGGTGTGAATTCCATTTAACCTCATATTTGTCTTTTCCCATTGTTTTTGTTTTCCTTTTTCTCCTCTGTAACAAAAAAACACACTATTAAATTAAGCAACTCACATAAGTAACAACTTTAAAATTGTTCTCAGTACAAAGTAACTCTTGGACTCTTGGTAAAGTTATTCCTTTCCGTAATTATTTGCATGCACTAAATTTTATTAATCTGTTGAATATTTTAATATTAATGAATATCATATTTTAGATAACTTTGACATTGTAGCTGTATTTATATTTAAAATATATTATAATTAATTTAATTTAATGACATATCGGACATTTTTATTTTTTATAAAATTTATAGACAATCTATTTTTTAATTCGGTTGATTGAACAAAATATATAAATTATTGTAAAATTTTTGATATAATCTAAATATTATTTTTTTCTATATATATATACATATATATCACATTTTTTTCACCACCTTAATTAGTTTTTTCATTTTCATGCTTTCTTTCGACATTTGAAGACGAAAAACAAGCTAGCCAAGTTATCATATAGAATGAAAGTACGTTAGATTAAGATGGATAGAGCTTTACTTAGATTTGGTTCATTAAAAGGGATTGAATATAATAGTAGTAATATATTTCTCATTTTCGTGCTTTTAATTTCGAGTTGTTAAATCTAAATGAGACACGCTTGTATCTAAACATATGTACGCTTTTTCTTTTCTTTTTTTTTTAATGAGAACACGTGTGTACTTTTTTCACAATGATTGCTTTTTTAATCAACAATTATAAGTTATTTTTTATGGCAAATATAATCACTAAAACGTCTATACTCACTTCCATTAAAACCTTTTTTTTATACACGCTTGTTTATTAACTATTTTTATTTTTAAAAATATTTTGAAATTAAAAATATATATTAATAAACTATATGTGTATGTATATATATATATATATATATATATATATATTTGACCCACCGACATGGCCATAGGTATGTCTTTTTCTTTCCCCGCAAAACAAAAAATGCAACACGTAGCTTAAAACTTTTTTTTTTTTTTTAATATTTGTCGGGTATGCTTGTTATAAAAAATATTAATAGCATGACATATCAATTTTACCATCCTATGCAACGTAGCTTAAAGAAGTTGTCTTGAGATTTGGTTTTTATGGAACATTGAAGTAAATGGAAATTATAAGAAAAGGAAGAGGCAAAGTAGCTTTTGCTTGCGCTGAATCAGTAAATTCATATTATATATTTTAGTTTTAGGAACTTTTCGTGAAAGTATTTTGACAGTAACGTTTTATGAAAATAAAGTAATTATATATATAAAAAAAATTTGTGGGTGTGTATGCATGTTATTTAGTGTCAATTTAAAGGATGGAATATTGGAATAGAATCTCTTTCGTACAAGCTAAACTTTGGTGGTTTGTTTACATGGACTTAATCAACTAAGTGTTTGTAAGAGGAGGTTAGTGTAAAAACTAAGGGAATCCATCTTAGTTTATTACACCTGCAGTGGATATGAATTATTATAATTTGTGCTAAACATTGTTAACATATTCGATAGTATCTTCCACTTTGGTAGTATATTTTTTTTATCGGCACTTTGGTAGTATAGTTGCAAGGATCCCGATGCTCGAGTCAATATTTATAAGAGAAAATTAAGAGTGTAGAAGATTAAGATTATACTCAAGGCCTTAATGGCCTACTTATATTGTTCTCTCACAGGTTATGATAGTGATCTTTACATAATGACACATGAGAAACACCTATAGGATTGAATCAAGTTATTTGCGCTATACGTTATTAACAAATTACATACCAAATTATATGTTTCACCTCTAAATCAAAGTTGACGTGAGGTTAATTAGAATTCTTGATTCTTTTAATATGTTGGGGTCTTATTAATCTGCCTTGATATTTTCATGTGGGTCAAAGTCCTCTAAGTCAGATACAAACGTGTGTCTCCACATACACGTGTGTGTTTTAAAATAAAACAAACGACAAAAAAACTAAACTTTTTTAGGATTCTAAAAATAGATTTACTTGTGGTACATAATTGATAAAATTATATTTTTTTAAGAAATGTTTGTTTAAAAGAATATTTTTATTTATTTTAAATTATGAAATATTATTATTTAATTTTTTTATAAAAAAAACAAGACATTAAATTTAAGTTAATATAAATTTATTATGAAATTATAAGATTGACTTGATGCTAAAGGAGAAGGGATGAAGAAAAAGATTATAGGTTCAATTTTCCATGCTAATAAGGCACTAACAATTAACAACTAATATTTTCTAATAAAAAATATTAAAAATTTATTATATTATTTATTTTAATTTTAAAATTAAGAAATAAAAAAATATCTGTCCATTGTTTTCTTTCAAAATTTCTCTCAAACATGAGTAATCACTTGAGGATGAGATTTGGAGTTAAACACCTAACCACATGCTTAAGGGAAAAAAGTTATTTGTCATTCATACCATATCATGTTGGTAACTAATTAATATTGTTTCAATTTAATCAGATAACTCAAACAAGATTATCTATCGTGAAGTAAATAATAAACAAATAAAAATAGTTATGCACTTGTGTGTCAATAGGGAATCTGATTCATGAAATAAAATTGGGGGGTTAACTTCCTACACCAGACAAATTGCTTATACACCCAGCAGTCAATAGTGGAATATCGAAAATACCCATATTAAAATGGTGACTTATACGGACGTTTGAAGCATTTCTAATACACCCAGCACTTATATCTTCTTCTCCGCGCCCTCTGCCCAGCCACGTTCGCCTTCTCCCCAGATGCACCCGCCATTGATATTGATCAACAAAGAAGGAAGCTAAGACCAACAGAAGTTGGAACTCCATTTCCGTTACGTTAATTTGAAATATGAATGGGCGTTGATGGCTACGGATTCACAATTCGTAAGAAGCAAATTGTTGGAACTCCATATGCATACGGATTGACAATCCATAAGATCCATACGGATTGGCAATCCGTAAGAGTCATGTGGATTGGCAATCCATATGACTCATACGGATTGTCGATCCGTATGAGTCATATGGATTGGCGATCCATATGACTCTTCCATATGACTCTTACGGATTGTTGATCCGTATGAGTCATATGGATTGGCGATCCATATGACTCATACGGATTGTCGATCCGTATGAGTCATACGGATTGTCGATCCGTATGACTCTTACGGATTGCCGATCCGTATGACTCTTACGGATTGACGATCCGTATGACTCATACGGATTGGCGATCCGTATGAGTCATACGGATTGGCGATCCATATGAGTCATACGGATTAGCGATCCATATGACTCATACGGATTGCCGATCCGTATGGTTTCTGCTATAGTGATCACGTTGCAGAACTTACCTTCGACGACGGCAGCGGCCAATGCAAGCTCCACCAATGCTAACCACAACCTCCACAAGCAAACCAACAACGCAAGACTCACCAACACGCAGCCAAGAAGCAACAGCGAAGAGGCAACGAAGAAGCAGAAAAGAAGAAGTGCATGGAAGAAAATGGAAGAAAAAGCTGGTCCAAAATCTGCTGGGTGTATGTTAAAAAGTAACAAGGGCATTATTGTCATTTTTTGAAATTGCTGGGTGTATAAGCAATTTGCCTGGTGTAGGAAGTTAACCCCTAAAATTGGTGGGTAGGCTTTATAGCCCACAGCGAAACCCAGATGAACGGCCCACGATAATAACAACAGGCAGAATTGAACAAAAAAAACGATCGATCTGCAGCAGTTGCATCACCAACTGCATCAATATTTAATGATCCTATGTTGGTTGTTCCTCAGTCGTAAGACACAGCATTTTTACGTAAGGTACATTGCATATCTCCAAACGGTCTAGTTCCCTAAATTGATGAGTTTATTTTGAGAACAAGTTGCCAACAAACTCTTGAAAAGAAATGCAACTGGTGAGGTGTGAAATAATTGATTCTCTTATTTATGAATTCCAAAAAGTCCAAGATTGTAACTTGTAATCGGGAAGACAAGACACGGATTGAAAGGAAATGGTAGTATTTTACTAAGTTAAGATAATTTAATTTCGCAATTGTTTATTCACTAGCAGACACAAAACAGACACCACCATGCACACACACACACACACACACACATATATATATATATATATATATATATATAATCAGGAAAAGAAATAAGGGTCCCCGTGATCTAGAGTAGTCACTCTTTTGGAGCATCCATGCTCTCACTGAAAATAACTCACATCACGGGTTACCATACAATAACTGAAATTGTTTTAATTTTGTAATACTTAATATTTATTTATTTTTATAACCACAAGTTTGGTGCGTGGCAAGGGAACATTTGTTTCCACTTCCATAGCAGATGATGGGGATGGTGTTGATCTCTGGAGGTAGCAGAAGTGTTTCTCTGCTACTGTCATTAATTTGTTTTTTCTTTCTTAATTTCTCGGATGTATTTGCATTATATTACTTGGATTTTGCTGATAATTAAAAAAAATTGTATTATATATTTTGAGTTACATTTTTAAGAATATTATAATTAGGAATACTATTTTTTTATTTTTTAGAATAATTAAAAAATATTTGGTTTAGATCTTAACATTTCTAGAAATACTTTTTAAAATTTAAAATAATTAAAATGAAAAATAAGAGTAAAAAATGGAAGTTATAATTCAATTACTAAAAGAATATTTTTTTTTTTCACATTTTCATGAGAATACAACTTTCTCATACCTCGCCATTCAAATAATTAAGAATGAAATAAATTATAATATAATCCCTTTTATGAAACTGAACACAATTCAATATTTTTTTATAAAAAAAAAACTCATAATAAACTTGAAATAACATTACATTCCTATATATGTTCACATTTCCGATAATGAATTTTTAATCCATGAAACACACACTCTTATAGCAGAATCATGCATATATGTGTGCCAGGGTGGTGGTGTTCGGAATCATGGATGATGAAATCAACGACCATAAGCTCTGTTGCCGTCTAAAATGAGAAGAAAAAAGCAAAACCAACTAAACAAGGATAAATTTGAATTTTCCAAAAATATTATTTCTAATGCATTTGGAGAGCATTTATGTATTTTTGTATTCTACCATGCTTTACATGTTTAAGGTCGTAGGTTGAAAACTTAAAGCATTGATTATTGTTTAGCAAAATCATTGTGACAAACGCTTAGAGAGCATCGATGATGTCGTGGATGATTGGAGCTACTAGCATAGTAAATAATGTTCCACAAGGAGGAAATATTCAGTTTTTTAGTTGGACAATACTACGACACTTATGGTATGTTTAAAGAAAATACAGAATAAAGAGAATACATATAATAATATATTCTCTTTTTTATTTAGGTAATGAGAAAAGGAAAAAAAATATCAATTAGAAATATTTTTTTCTTTTTTCTTTTTCAATTCAAATTTCATATTTGTATCTCTTCTCTTATTTTCCTTCTATATCTCGATCTTTTCATTATTTTTTTATTGATTATGTAAATTTTACACAAATTATTTTATTAAATTTTAGTTTAGTCTCTCAAGTATATTATAATTTTTAATATTACTTTTTCTTAATGAATTTTTCATTTATTATGTTTTTTTAATCAATTTTGCTGACATTGTGGTGTATTCTATATTTTTTTATTTCTTTCAATGCAATGTATTGCGTGTCATCTTTCTTCTTCTTCTTCTTTTCAAATTTCTTTCAATCCCTATTGATGTAGACGGGCTATTATAGAACTATCCAATATTAAGAAATTTTATTGTAAACCACTACATCGAGTCTAACACTTGCACATGTTACACTGATCTACTTTAAAAAAAATAGAATGATTAAATACTTCCAATATTATTAAACAAAATATGAATAACATGTTAAAGTTGATAACAAAGATTTACCTAAACGTTACCATACATGCCCAAACTACAAATAATTTTAGTCTGTCTCAATTACTCAAACATAATCCCTAGACAACAAAGGATCCCTTAAAGAGGGTCACTACAAAAAAAAAAAGCGAATTTCCGACGGACGAAATCTGTCGTTAACAGCAAGTTTGATTACCGACGGATTTTTGAAAATCCGTCGGTAAAATGGTCGTAGGAAATTCCAGCCAACGGATTTTTTTGGTCAGTAAGTAATGATCCTTGGAAAGTTTCCGACGACTAGTTTCGTCGGAAATTTTCGACAGATTTATCCGTCGGAAAACCATGTATGTGATATTAACGACGGACTTAGGCATGGGAAACTTCTGTCGCTAAGTTATTATCTATGATTTTGTAACTTGATCACACCCGGGAAGCTGAAACTAACACAAATAAATAAGTAACAAACTTGTTAAAATTTACCAACATATGTAATTATCATATAACAACACAAGTTAATTATTAGTCATTCATATAAGTAAATAAAATCAACTAACAAATATTACGTACATAAAAGTACCTCATTTAAGTTGACAATAATTGAACCAAATTTTAATAGACACACATTTATAAATTTTTGGGTTTCATGACATCTGCTCTTGAGAATTCCTTCAAATCTCCATTGCCTTCCTTGTGTTTTAGCAGAGCGGGGAAATTGATTCCATTTTGGTTTCTAATAGCACCACTAATGTCACTCACAGCAACCACCTTACCCCCTCTCTCATAAATTGACTTAGCAGCCCAAGTCCCCACGTTTCTGAATCGCTTCACATATATACAGTGGAACCAATAATCATATCATATGCAAGAAAAATGGATCAAATATGAATATTTATGTCATGGAGCCATGATGATCATAGTAAGTAAAGAAATACCTAGATGACAAATGTCATATCAGAAATTGACTTCCCGTATTTAGCAAATAAAGCCTCTGTTGCAAAAATCACTCCCAATCCTATGGCATGGTGCATATAAATAATCAACATTCTAGAGACTACGGGAAAAAATAAACAAAAGAATAGACTTGGAGTTTCTAAATGAACAAACCTTGAAATACAAATTACAGATCATTAACAAATGTATTGATGTCAGATCTACAATACACACTTTTCAACAACAAAATTTAAAAAAAAAAAAACCCACTAGTAACCTGAACAATAAAAACCTCAGAAAGACTTAGTAACATACAAAGGAAGAAAGTTGGGAAAACAATCACTAGTGGTAACAAGAAAAGTTCAGTCCCAAATTTTTAGTCATAGGCGTGTAGTAGTGTTTAACATATAACTAGTATAAAGTCAGGCTAAGTGTTGTCTAATTGTAGGGTTTACTATTCTATTTCTACTCAATAATTTATGCCACTAGAAATGGCGTTTCAATATGTATTATTCCCATCTCCAATACTAAATGGACATCCTATATTAAGTGATATCATGAATATTAGACCATATGATATAGGAAAAAATTTAGATAGCCATAGTCTCCAAAACTTAATCAAATAACATAATATAGAAGCTCTTACCAGAAAAGAAATGTATGAATTCAACTTGTATAAATTTTGATAAACTGAATTGATAGCATCACTTATTTCACAGTTTATCCACTGAGACCCTTCCTGATTTATTTCTGGTAGCTTCTCAAACAGCAGAGGGGTTGAATAGCTTCCATCAATAGAAGAATCACTCTCAATAAATAGAAAAGGTCAATTCTAGTAATAATATTAAGCTGCAAACATGCTTTAGTTTTGCTTTGACAAACCATGGCCCATAGAGATAAGGGGTAAGAGTATACATAAGGGAAAACAGAGGCAAAAACAAACAACTTTATTTATATAAACCTGACGCATTGCATGTAGATGTCCAATTGAAGCTTCTAATGTTGAAAACAAAACATTAATTGTAACCAACAACAAGGGCAGCTCAGTCTCTAGATCTTTCACTAACTCTTCTCCAATTTTATCAACTTCCATATAAACCTGAGAATCAAGTTTCAAATTTGAAATAATATCATAAAATTGATGTCAACTCCACTGGTCATGCAAAAAATAACTGTTCATACCAATTTCATCAACTCCACTGGTTTGTATGCCTTTCGGATTAGGTTAGACTCTTCCATCTTCCGAATCTGATCTGGCCTATACATCATCTTAGACTACTTACAAGAATCTTCTATTTTCAAAATATGAAAATATTGAAAAATTGATTGAGGCCTTTCACCAAACATCTTATCAGCAACTATTAGAGAAACCAAATCTGATCAAAATCAAAACAAAATATGAACACAAATTACAATCATTACTAAAAACATTTCATCAAACACCTTCTTAGCAACTAGAGAAACCAAATCTGATCAAAATCAAAACAAAATATCAACACAGATTATAATCATCCCTATCCTTTGTTCAAACCTTCCCTGTAACCACACCTGTGAAGCCATCGGCGCCGTCAGAGGTGGCAGTTTTCGAAGAGAATGTAAGTGGTGGGATATTTGACAAGCGATGTAGTCATGAACGATGGCGGAGGAAACTCCTAAACGTGACGACGGCGATTCCGGAGGCGGTGCGGACTACTTGGTGCAGAGCTTGCGGAGGAGCGTCTCGCGCTCAGCGTCGAAGTCAGGAAGTGGTGGCAGGGTTGACAGCCATGGTGGACCTCCGGTGGGGACGACAATGAGTAGAAACAAAGGAATGATTTTGAAGAAGAGAAAGTGAAGAAAGACTACACACACAGAAAACGCGGTGCCACATTAAAGATTGGGCCATGGGCTGAGAAGATGAAGGGTTCTCAAAATTTTATTTCAAAATTTGGTGAAAAATACAATTATTTCGGACGGAATATATTCCGTGGGAAATATTCCATCGGAATTTCCGCTTTTTCTTGTAGTGGGTTGTCCACAAAGCAAGATTTTAGTGGAGTCAAAGAGAACCAAACTTACATGCATGAGAAGGATAAGAGTTAACTTCAAATACTAATCACTCATGCCAACCCACATTGCACTTTACATGCATATTAAATAGAAATAATTAAGTTATTTGTATTTGTATTACAGATCACTCAATGTGTAACTATATTATGGTGGTGCAGCATGATAGTGAGTTTGGAACGGTGTGAAGGTTCATGGCTCACATTGATACATGTGACTATGGTGGGGGGTGGTTAGGTGGCAACACGATGATGGGTTTGGTGTGATGTGGAGGTGGTGTTGGGTGTTTGCAATGATGATGTTTGGGTGTGGCGGTAGTGTTGGGTGGAGGTGGGGTGTGGTGGTCATGAAGGTTTGGGGGAGAAGTAACTAGGGTTTTGCTTGGGAGAGGAAGGGTAAAAAAGGGGGATATCAGGAATTTTGGAAGTGCACCAAGAAAAAATATGAGCTGCATTAAATAATTGTTAAGACGAAGCTGACATGCGGATTTGGTATGGCCCAATAAACTTAGATGAGCCCACTAATATACTTCGAAGACTAATAGCCTAAAACCTTATTGCTCCTGCAGTACAATACAATTGATGCATTCAAAACGTCTTTCAACTTTCAAGTTTCAGCCACATCTAATAATGTCCAATGTGAATACACTAGTATATGGCAACTCTGCAAGTTCAGACTCCCCTTGCTTGACTTGTGATCTGACATATTATGATGAATTTCAGTCACTACCCAAGAACCTTATTGCTTGACTTAAACTCTTTGTTTGATTGGCGGAAAGAGAAAAGAACTATTATGGATGGACAGAAAATAACTTGTTATTCATTTCTTCTACATATAGTTTGAAATTGGCAGATAAAAGTAGGAAGGAATAATTTCATATAGGACCTACGTACATTTTTGTTCTGTCCAACTTTGAATAAATCGAAACGGTGGAGAAGGAATTATTTGTAAACAAAAAACAAAAAATAATTATACTTATATTGCAGTTCATTCTTTATTTAATATATATATATATATATTCTTTTAATTTTTGCAAGACTAAACAAGAAAAAAAAATATTTTTCCTTTTTTCTTCTAATCAACCAAATAACTTAAAATATCATTTCATTTTTCACTCTTATTTTTCCCTTTTTCTTTTCTTTCCTAAATCAAACAATCAAACATATCCTAAGTAATCATACTTTAATATAGATTTTTTTCCCAATTATTTTAATTCACCAATTATGCTTATATCTAAACCAATCATTTACCATCCTCTAATTATTAAAGCTCACATATACAGGCTGTCTGACATCAGGCTTTGTTTTGCAACCCTTATTTGACATTCGATGCATTGCATGACTAAATTAATATATTTTATTTTTATCGTCTATCCCTTTATTTTTAAAGAAAACTAGTAGAACATTGATAAATATTTCACTTAGTTATCCTTTTCTTATAATTATGATAATAATTAGTAGTAGTAGTAGTAGTAGAGGACGACCCTACAATGTTAATCTTCTACTTCCAAATTCACACGGGAAAGAAACAGGAATTTTGTAGGGTTCCAAAAAGACAAAGACAATCAATGTCAAAGTCAGGTATTGGCAAAAGTGTACGAATCAGGCACATGTCGACCACACTCCACACTAGCTAAGGTAGGATTTTGTGCTACGTGTCAGTGTCGTGTGTCAGTTGATAATGGCAGTGACCGAGCCATTAACCACTAGATTCAATTCAAGTATCCACTACGGAGAGCTAGCTAGTGGTC
This sequence comes from Glycine tomentella, assembly GCA_007407185.1. Taxonomy (NCBI): domain Eukaryota; kingdom Viridiplantae; phylum Streptophyta; class Magnoliopsida; order Fabales; family Fabaceae; genus Glycine; species Glycine tomentella. Next base: position 50,521 of record PYAF01004038.1, on the reverse strand, counting down.
ATCACAAATTAATAATACTTCTCAAAATTAGATGCTCACTCTACAGCTATACACAGCCACAAATTAATAATATGCATTGATGCCAACACTATGTACATGTAAAAACCACCCTTTATTAGTATTATTACCTTCCCTTCCTCTATGACTCTATGTACAATTAGAATTTGTGCACGATGTGATGTCTGGAATATTTCAAACCTAACTAGTGCCCATATTCAACGGTCCTAATGATGCAAGTAAACCATCATCATGATCATCATCATCTTCAAATGGTATGCAGAAAATTTTACCATATATATTTTCAGCACCTTATTCATGACATTTGCATTATTAACATAAAAGATGAAATCAGCACACATGACAAAAGTACATGAATTATATAGTACTATATAGTCTATATATAAGATATAAATATGAATCAACAAATCAACTAACAAAAAGAAAAGAAGAAAAAAAAGGGAAAAAGGCATCGATCCAAGTTTATCTCTATGCTTCCATCATTTTCAAACTCGACGCTGATTGTTGACAGCCCAACCCATCCACTAACAGCTGCAATCAATGTATTTCAATGGTTCACCTTAGTTCCCTCATGGGAAGAGAATCTTTGCCACTAGAATATTTGTGTTATCGGAACCTTATATATGCGAGGGCAAACCTGGAAAAAGGGTGAGTCAATAGAGAAGGTTAGCTAGTCAAAACAAATGGAAGTTAAAAAAAGTTTTGCAGATTCTACCCCCCAGTCACTGTTGCCAGTGCATCAAATTCATTACTAGATTGTGCGTGTGCCTATTATGTATATATTCTGATTCTGAACGCATATTGCTTTTATTTGGACAGTGATATTCATTCACTCACTCAGATGAACCTTCTGATTTTTCAAAGTGATATCTGTCGTAGTTGGGGGCGTATCTGTGAAAAGTAAATCTTCAACAGTAAAAAGTTTAGCCATTCATATAGTTTATAAATATATAGCGTTGTCTGGTTACTCTATTAGATCAATTATTCGTTTCCAGTTTGATTTCTTTTATACCATATATGCGTGTGTTAGTGTGTATATATAGTGAGAACTGTAGATGGGTATGCATGTTTATTGTAATCGAACACAGGTGACAAGAATCTTATGAATAGAAATTAAGTATATATAACACATTTTAATAATTATTATAGCACCAAATCTTTTCTGTTATAGTAAGGAAGTTTAAATTTTTATTGATATTTATTTTGTTTTAAACAATCACAATTACTTGGATCACCAGTGACCAACTTAATTACCAAGTGAACAACTTTATAGTAATCTATAAAGAAATGTTAATACTATATTATTTAATTCTTTTAAACTTATTTTTTGGTTATTAACTACAATGTCTTTTTAAAAAATATAAAATTACATAGGCCATACTCTATTTAACAAGTCTCATTTAAGACCAAAGAGTGTCTAAAAGAATCATACCCCTTATCTTGAAATAACATTTTGTTACTTATGCATTCCGAATCTTACTCAAGTAATAATTGTATTGATACAATTTTTTTATATAAAATGTTATACAACAAAAATAAAAATAAGAGGAAAATAGTGTGTGTGTGTGTGTGTGTGAAAGAGATAAAATAATTAATATAATAGAGAGGAAAATGTTGCATATTATTGTATGAATAAATAATCTCAAAATAATAATTGTAGTTAATTGTCATCGATCTGCACTATGATTGGTAGACACAATGTTGGTTTTGAAAAGTACTCAATGTTTATTATTTTTTTAGTGTTTTAAATCCAATATTTGTTTTTACGATTTTTCAGAACACTAAAAGCCACCATAACCAAAGATAGACCAACCAATTTAACTGAAACTTGTTATATAAAACATCCACGGAATTAAACTCATTATTTTTCACCCGTCCGATATATAGGATAATCAGAGAGCTTAAATGTATTTATTTATTTTTTATTTAACTATAATAATTAAGTAGGTCCATATATAACATAAAATTGTATCTTGGTGACTTGTTGATGATTAGTTCAAATCTAGAAACAGTCTTTTTATTTAATATTTTGAAAGAGTAGTGGGAAAGATTTTATTATGAGGATGTGAGATATATAATATTGTGAGTATAATTTATTTTTCATTTGTTGGTCTCATAATAAATTTTTTTGATTTTTAAATAAAAAAACATCTTTAAGATAATGATAAGAATATTTTAATAATTATAATATATATTTTTAGAAAAATAATTTAACTAAACATATGTCTTAATTATTCTTAAAAATATAAAAAATACTTTCAACTAATTTTATAATTAACCAAACACATATTTTTATTCCTAAGAATAAATTTTTTTTATCTGTGAAACAAACTTTCCATAACTTTCTAATAATTACTTTTTTAATAATATTTATTACCTTAATTATTGTAGGGCGTTAATTAGAAGGTTACCCTCCAAAAAAAAATTAGAAGGTTACAAACTATTAACTTTCCAACATTCATCATAATTTTTTTAAAAGAAAAGACATTTATTAGCATTTATTATATAACATAAAATATTAGTATTAAAAGAAGGCAAACATTAATTTACTAATTTGTCCACCATTTGGGTGAAAAAATAAAAATGACAAAAATACTCTAAACCTACTAACTTTTACTTATATATATATATATATATATATATATATATATATATATAAAGATATGTTAAACTTAGTTAACTTCAAAAGAATCAACTTTGTTACTGTTATAATATACAACATCGGTTTGTTTGGCGTGGACGGAAATGGAAGGAAAAAAATAAATATAATTATGTTTTTTCTTTTGTTTGATTGAAGAGAAAATAAAAAGAAGACAAAAAAAATAGTTGACTTCTGAAAACAAATTTTAATTTTTTTTCCCTTTAATTTAAATTTCAATTTTTTCTTTCCTTGTTCATTTTCTTTCCTTTCTACCAAGGATTCATATTCGTCCCATCCCAGTTAGTATTAGTTAACACTGATCAATATATGTACCCCACATCAATCCATACAGTAGCTGTGCCTTTAAGAAAGCATATCTTAATAACTTTCATGCTCCATCCAAATGGCCAGGAAAAGTCTAAAGGAGAAAGAACAAATAAACTAAGGTGAGATAGTAATAGTATATTATTATTATTCCACTTTTCAATATATCTATGCACGAACATCACAATTAATAAACACAGCATTAATATCAACAAGACAATATCTATTTTGGTGTGCTTGAGTTGGGTTTTCTCGGATATGTACTAAGTTTGTGTTACTTATTAGGCCATATAGCTGCCAATACAGATATAGAGAGATCATGATCTCCCCATCAAGTGGCCTTAACATGGAAGAAGAGAAGAAACAAGAAATAGTTGAAAGAGATCAGGACTTGGAGGATCAGCTACCTGCTGCTGCTGCTGAAGTCCATGAGTCTCAGCCATGGACAGAACAGATAACAGTGAGAGGAATATTTGTGAGCATGATTATTGGAATCGCATTCAGCATAATAGTGATGAAGCTCAACCTCACAACTGGAATGGTTCCTAACTGTAATGTCTCTGCTGCACTCCTAGCCTTTGTGTTTGTCCGAACCTGGACCAAACTGCTTCACAAGGCTGGCTTTGTAGCCAAGCCCTTCAGCCGCCAAGAGAACACCATCATACAAACTTGTGCGGTTGCATGCTATAGCATTGCTGTTGGAGGTTAGAGGATCTTTTTGAAAATATGTCTTCTTTATATTACTTAATGAAGGTTTACTCTTTGTATATTTTTTTTTTTGTTTTCTAGAGTTTGATCCATGTGTGTGTATATGGCAGGAGGATTTGCTTCTTATCTGTTGGGATTAAACAGGACGACTTATGAGTTGTCAGGAGTTGGAAACGAGGGTAACAATCCAGGTGCTATTAAAGAACCTGGATTTGGTTGGATGACTGGCTTCCTTTTTGTGGTTTGCTTTGTTGGTCTCTTTGTCTTGATTCCACTCAGAAAGGTATACTTTACATATCCTTTTTTTTGTTTTTGCATAGTTTTGTTTTGGATGTCTATGCTGCACATCTTTCTGTGACTTGTAATATTGGATGCATATATGTAGAACTTTCTTACAATCACTCATCAACAATATGGGCCCCTGATGTTTTATTTTTCTCTTACTAAATTTTCCATTAAGTTTGTGGTGTGTGCCTATTGCCTGACTTGCCAAGAGTATTGAAGTTCAGTTTGAGTTGCATGTGATGAGAACTCACACAAGATTCCAAAAACCTCTCTGGCTTACTGCATTTTTTTCTGCTGCAGATCATGATAGTTGACCTCAAGTTAACTTATCCAAGTGGCTTGGCAACAGCAGTTCTCATCAATGGTTTCCATACACAGGGAGACAAAATGGCCAAGTACAGTACACTTGTCTTTTATTCATCAGCTTTCATATGTTGCAATATGTAGATACAATTAAGAGTTATATATATTATGATATATTTTTTATCAACAAAAAGGCTACTTATTAATAATAATGTTTTTTATAATATTGCAGGAAGCAAGTACGGGGGTTCACGAAGTATTTTTGTATCAGTTTCTTATGGGGTTTATTCAAGTGGTTCTTCTCAGGGATAGAGGACTGTGGATTCGAACAGTTCCCTACCTTTGGATTGCATGCTTGGAAGCAAACGTATGATTCTCAGCATATTTATTAATTGCTTCGGAATGGAGGCTTCCATCCAAACTAGTATTACTGATCTTAATGTTTGAATTTACTTTGCAGATTCTACTTCGATTTTAGTACGACTTTTGTGGGAGCAGGAATGATTTGCTCCCATCCTGTAAACTGTTCTTTGCTCCTTGGAGCTGTGCTCTCTTTTGGGGTCATGTATCCGCTCATTGATCGGCTTAAAGGAGACTGGTTCCCTGACAACTTAGAAGAAACTAACATGAAGGGCTTATACGGTTATAAGGTTTTTGTATCAATTGCTCTAATCCTCGGTGATGGCATATACAATTTCACCAAGATTCTAATTTCTACAGTCCTCAATGTTCATGAAAGAATGAGGAGCAAGAATAATAAAAATGGTATGAGCAGTCACATTCACACACTCAAGTTTGCTTCTTTTTTTATTTTTCAGTAATTAAAATATATGATATCTAATGTTGAGGTCGTTTTCTTACTGCAACAGTAGCAGCTGCTGATCGGCACGAGAATCCTTCCGAGGACCTTAAACAAACTGATGAATTTCTGAGGGAGAACATTCCCATGCGGATTGGAGTCATTGGATACGTTGTTTTCACACTCATTTCCATAATTATAATCCCACGCATGTTTCCTCAGCTGAAATGGTACTACGTGGTGGTAGCTTATATATTTGCTCCATCCCTGGCATTCTGCAATGCTTTTGGAGCAGGTCTCACAGACATAAACATGGCATATAATTATGGGAAAGTTGCACTCTTTACTCTGGCAGCTGTTACAGGAAAAGAAAATGGTGTTGTGGCTGGACTTGTGGGTTGTGGTCTCATTAAATCCGTGATCTCAGTGTCTTGCATTCTGATGCAAGATTTCAAAACTGCACATTACACACGTACCTCTCCCAGAGCAATGTTCATATGCCAAGTAATTGGCATTGCAATGGGTTGTGTGACAGCTCCTCTCAGCTTCTTCCTATACTACAAGGCATTTGATGTGGGAAACCCGCATGGGGAATTCAAAGCTCCATATGCGTTAATTTACAGAAATATGGCAATCATAGGGGTCCAAGGTTTCTCAGCATTGCCCCTGCATTGTTTGCAGCTATGCTTTGGGTTCTTTGCTTTTGCCATAGGAGTAAACATGATAAGAGATTTTGCACCCCAAAAGATTGGGAAATGGATGCCATTACCAATGGTCATGGCCGTACCGTTTCTAGTTGGGGCATACTTTGCAATCGATATGTTCATAGGTACTGTGGTTGTGTTTGCGTGGCAAAAGCTTGACTCCAAGAAGGCAGAGTTGATGGTTCCAGCAGCTGCCTCTGGACTAATTTGTGGGGAAGGACTATGGACTTTACCAGCTGCGATTCTAGCTCTTGCAAGAATTAAACCTCCTATCTGCATGAAATTCGTTCCTACCTAGAGCTTCACCGACAGAGCAAACAATGCTATAGGAATTATTAGTTAGTGCACCCTTCTTTTTTTGGTAAACGCTAGTACATTGGAGCACATCAAACATTATCCAAATGCTTTACAGAAGAGTCGGTGTCACCCCCATACAATTTGTAACGTAAAATTTGACAAAAATAAGGTATGATTTTGGAGTTACGCTTGCAGGTACCCCCTCCCGCCCCCCAAAAAATAAATAATGAAAGCCAATCGAGCAGAGGATCAAACAACAAAAATAGGCTTGAACCGCAAGAGAAGTTTATACAATTGTAAGTGGTGGACAGGCACCAACATACATTGATTCAAATTTCAGTTCCCAAAATTCTGCAACTCTTGTAAAATATATATTGGTAACAATTAGAATGTTCAACAAACTGGTCAATGAGTAAACCAAGATTTTTCAATGGTATTGTAATTATTCCATACATTACTCAATATTATACACAAGTTCGCGAAGTGAAAAACGCTGGATAATGAGTTCTACTAAAATGGCATATCAAATTGGTGGTACAATTAAAACTTATATTCATCCTGTTATTATACCAGCCAGTACATCACTTTTGCCTCGCACATAAATTGTGTAAACTAGACGAATTGCATCCAGCCAGCCATCCAATGATTCCCAAGAGTCAGCAACCTTGATAATGCAAGAAGTAAAAATGAAGATTAGAGCTTCATTTTCAAAATCTAAAGAGATTCTTGTGTTTCTAGATTGAGATGAAATCACATTTCCATCAACCCTTGGAAAATTAATTAAATTTGGACTTGGGAGAACAATTTTTAAAATACATTAGTGGTGAGTGGGGGAGGGGGTTTATTTGGTAAACACTGAAACACATGAATGTACTTTGCCTTTCTATGCAAATACACAGAGAGAACTAATGGAAGCATGGAGGTTATGCCCCCTAGGTGCTGTGTATGCTTTTTCAAGACAGAATGAACAGCAATAGTGCAGGATTCAAGTAATTGCCTTCTCCATTTAAACCTCATAATCTCATGACATAATCAGATACACTATCAACACAACAAGCAAACACAAAAAAATAAAAAACTTCCAGTTGTCAGAAGATAACAACATGGTTGACTAACAAATAAAGCAAAAACTATAGTTAAAAGAAGTTGTAGGGACAATCAAGCATGCGGAAGTGGTAATTTCATTATTAAATGTGGGTGTCATGATTACTTCATCATGAAAAAGGTCATGGCTTGGCCAGTCCAAAATTGCTCTATCTTGTCTTCAATCAAAATTGATTTTGTGCAACTGATTAAACAATGTTTGATAAGTGCAGAGGAAGGAAGCAAAAAAATTTGTGCAATATGGATAAACTCAGATCAATGAAATTGTTGCTTACCAAGTAAACTGATCCATAACTTGTATCTATGCAGAGGCCTGCACCAGGTGGTAAGGTAAGATCAGCACATGCTGATACAGAAATAATATCTGCTATATCTACTTTGATAGTCTTCTTATCCCCACTCACTGCATCTACTGATCTGCCTGAGAGATTTTGAGGTGGTACTTGTTTATGTTCTCCTCTGGGTATCTGAACCAAGAGAGGAATGCAAGTCATTTAATCATAAATTAGCAATTGTGACACTAGATCAGAGAGGTTATGCAATGATTTTAAAACTAAATGTGACTTTGCCTATTAAAACATTTCAACTTGTCAGCCACATCTTACCTGCTGAAGCTTTTCATGATCCAAAAAGAAGTCTGATCGTTTCCAGTCATTATGAGGTGCAATAGATGCCCCCACAGGAGGTGCGGTTAAATATCCAACTTTAAGGTGTGGTAATGGTAGCTGTGAAAATGTTCTGTTTAAGTTAGTATATATATGCACGATTCCATCAACTAACACTCCATTGGCATGGTAATGAAACAGCATTAACATATGACATATATCAATTCAAGTAGAAGACAAAGTAACTTCTAATAAAAAAAAGATAGGTTGACTCACTAAAAGTACTACTTAAGGGGATGAAATCCAATACAACAACATGGTTACTTAATGTGAAACAAAATTCAGAAAGTGAAAATTATTTTTAAGTCATTTAAATGATAAATTGTGTTGCAAATTGCAATGTTGATCCTGGTCAAAAGCCTACTACACTAACATAATTTAGAATAATGTGTACTCACCATAGAACGCACCAACCGCAAGGCACTGCTGTAAACCTGTTACATACACCAAATGAATAATAATAATATTAAAAATCCTTTCTATCCAAAAAATGCATAAAGCCAATAAATATGTTCAAGGCAAGACAAATAGACTGTGGCTTCTTACTGAATAATTTGGTTTCAATGCATGGGCAGCAGCAATGTATATTGCAGACTGGCTGTATAATTCATTTGGTGAAACTTCTTGAGCACTCACTGATCCCCCAGTTCTTAAAGTGTCCTCTGCTAATCCATACTGCAAAGGCATTAAGTGAGTCGATTATATACTCTTAATACTGTTACATACATGTCAATACAAGACACCAAAGCATAATGTGACATTGTGTAAAATGAAGAAGAAATATGACCAGAACAGTTCCAAGATTGTAAATTGCCCGATGGAAATCAAATTGCAACTGTATGGCTGCACGAAACTGCATCAAAATAAAAGCATATGGAAAAGTCAAAAGTGGAAGTGGAAATGAGTTAATACTCAGAGAACATAGTTGATGTAAAACACTTGTGTGTCACTTCCGTCTGATTCCTTCCAAATATTTTTGTTACCTTGCTGATAGCAGTTCTCACTATCTTTTGCTTTTCTCGAGCTGGAACAATGGCACTGAGTTCCTAAAATGGAAACCAATTTTTTAGGCAAAAAAAAAAAGACAAAAAAAATTAATTGAGAATTTCCAATATAGAAAATTATGAATTCTATAACAGTATTAAATACAATGTTTACAAAATAACTCTCAAGGTATAGGGAAATGTTTTCTGAAGAAGAGAAGAGAGTTGGGTAATATTAGGAAAAAAAAAAAGGGGGGGAACAGGTACATATTGTCGTTCCAATGGTTTGAAGGTTTTATCCCATTCTTTTTTTAATCTATGGAAGCTTTTGAGATAATCTTGCCCGTGACATGCTTTTTTTGCCAAAATGTACATTAGAGGTTCCAAAGCCAAATAAAAGAGGAGGAAACCGTGCACAGCCAAACTAAAATTAAGTTTAATCTTTTCTGACATGGATTAATGATTCAACTGTGCTAATGCAAGGTCATTTTGCAGCACATGGATGCTTGAGTACAGCATTGAATGAGCTAGAAGTGCTATACCATGTTTCAGTTTAGACTATTAATTATAACACTTGAAAAGTTATTTATGACTGCACATTTGGATGAGATTTATTCACAAGAGCCCAAAGTGTTTTTGGTATAAAGAAATCTTTTAGGTGAAGTAAAAAGATCCAGGTCTTGCAGAAAGATGAAAAATGGCCTTTTAAAGAGTATTTTAGTTAATGAGCTTCTCCTAAAGTTCTATTTCGATTCCCAAATATACATACATATCAATGAGGGGGGAGAACCCAAACATGCAGTTAGAAGCATGTAACCATAAAAATACACTTTTCCTTTAAATTGCAGTTTGTGTGTAGTAGTGAAATGCTTGAATACTGGCAAGTTATATATACCTGAAGAGCAAGTCCCCAGTTATTGAGCGCCTGTAATAGATTCCATGAGTCAGTAACAAGGGCTCAATATGCAAATGATCATGCTTGTGAAGAAAATCAAAAGTGTTGGAACAGAAAGTGTACAGAATAAAGAATATTTATCGAAGGAAACAAGAAAGGCTGTTTCAAAATCATGTTCAAACATTATAAGAAATTGCAAGACAAACTTTAAATGAATTAATTGAGAAGAACCTGAGGACTGTTCCAGTTAAGTTGAACTGCTTTTTCATAGTTGCTTGTTGCCTGGGGAAAGAAAAGGTTAAATTTAACAAAAATTAGATTGTGTGATGATAAGCCTCTCTCTATCAACCAACACTTGACAACTATAACCAAAAATGTGAAAAGTTCTTCCATTCCAGTTCAGTATGAATTCAGTTCTTTATCAAGTATTATCCAGAAGATGCATGAAACCATTAATAAAAGGCAGCATTTATTTTTAATGACCTGCTTCCATAGTTCTTCAGCTTCCTTTGTGCGGCCACGCATCTTTGCTCGATCAGAAATTGCTATAGCCCAATTGTAGAAAGCCTGAATAGAATCAAATGTGGGGAAAAAAATAAAAACTAAAGACTCCCATTTCGTGTATAAAAACACAAACATACATAAAAGCAAATACGAATAATTTTGAGCTTTCCTACTATATCAATAGACTTTGGGGACAGGACTACTCAAGGATCATCACATTATGGACAGCATTTTCCTACAGATAGATTGGCTATCAACACTGCAGTGATTGCCAGATAGCAGAGGTGACTACTGTCCCCAAGGTAAGGATACTTATATTTGGTAAAGCATGCCTGGTTATAAAATGTAGCTAATACAAGGGAATTGTGGGATTACATGGCCAGGAAATTCCAAAATCCAAAGGAATGAGCTGAAAATAAAATGATAACAAATTATGGTAAAGTAATGTATGAACAACATAATTTTTTCTTTAACAAGGAGATCAAAGGGTGATACTAAACACAGTTCTAGGAGTGTAGAATAGAACACATACTGCCGAACTTTGGGGGTCTGCACCACTCAATGCCAAAAGGTCCTAATTTCCTCTCACAAATGACAAGATGATCTCTCTCTCAACCACCCCTCTTATTTATAGTCAATATGCCTTGTTTAAACTATTTCAGCACACAAATCTAACCAATTGACTCATAATGTAACTAACAACTTACTAAGTACTAACTACTGGGTAGCTATCAATACTCCCCACCCCCCTTAAACATTCCCCTTGGGGCAGCTGTATGAAGCCCACACCATTTTTCCAGTTGTTTGAAGCATCATGACCAAGCCAACCAGACCACTGCAGCCCAAAATTAACTTTCACTTCTCCTGCGTCAAACACAAATATGTGAGTGCTCTCATGCTTCTCTAGTGCTCTGTTTGTTTTTAGCCATGAAACAGAGCATCATCACCACTGCTCTAGTTGTAATGAGATCTCCTGGCTCCTTGGTGAACTGCACTGCTGCATATGTCCTTAGTGGGTTGGGTTTGGCCCATTAAATTCAGAAATTTATTATCTCCTGCTTTGTCGGTCACTCTCCCTTCATCGTCCTCTCCTTGCAAAGACCTTGATCCAGTGGGTTTGATGATGGCAGCTTGGTTAATATGGTATACCTTGTTTTAGCTCTATTTGTGGTTATCTTACAAACTATGTCATTATTCTGGAATTGACAGACAGTGCCTTTCTCTACCATAGACTCAATTTTAGAGTAACATCAACCACCTTACAAGTGTCGCAATCAAACCGTGGAGACTGGGTCAGCCCACATGAGAGACAGAGATCCATCTTTGACGGTGATAGAGACAGAAGATGGAGACAGGTGTACTCTAGGAGAGTCCCTTGAAGGTAAACTGTCAGTTAGTTAGCTGCCAGTTGGTAATCTGTTAGCTGTTAGTGGTTATCTGTTAGGATAACTAATAGTTAGTTACAACTAACTATTAGTTTTCAGATTGGAGGGAAAGTATAAATAAGTGTAGGGAGTTTAGGAAGAGGAGGCAGAAAAGTAATAGGAGGGTGGTGAACCTCGAATTCACTTTGTAGCTATTGTAATTGCTCTCTTTTTCAATAAAGATTCTATCTTTCTGGTCCAGTTTCTATCAAATGGTGACCCATCCCGCTCCGTGGAAGAACACGAATCTGGTGGCTTTTGTGGTGATCTCTTAACTGGACAACCTGAGATACCAAGTTTTGTAGCCATGGGAGACCAGTGCTTCATATTCACCCATTATGGTCAACCCCTCCATGTCCCCAACTACCACTTTCTCCAATAACCTGCAGCTCTTCTTCTCCTTTTGTGGCTTGTAACTCACTGGTGAAATTAGATTTACCTTCAACCAATCTGCCTCAGTCAATCTGTGTATTTTCACCTTCAATTTTTTCAAATCCTGCCTCATTATGATGTTCTCTCCTATCTTTCGCACTGAAGCATTTTGTTTTTTAATTTCTGTTGTTTCTTCATGTACAGGAAGCAGTCCTTTACACTTTCGCTCCCATCCTGTGATTTGGATTATCTTTGTTTCTGCTTCCACCATCCTTTAAGACTTCCTCTTCCCCTCTATTTTTTATGTTCCTAAGATTCTCCTCCATCTTTCAAGACTTCGCGTATCCTCTGTTTTCTTCCTTCCAAGGACCTTTACCTTCTCTTCTGTATTTTTTCACCAACAATTCTCATTCTTCCTTGAGTTCCCTACTGAAAGTCTGAAACCTGCTATCTCTATCCTCATTTCTTCAAGAATGTTAAGAAAGTGTTTCTTCATTCTTGCCAAACTTGAAGAGACCCTAGACCCTCCTATCTACAGTTCTACACTACCCATAGCTCGAAGATCAGAGCTCTCGTATTCATATCAGTTGAAAGAAACCCAATATCTTTACTACAAAGAATAGGGAAGAAAGAACTCCCCAATTTATAGACTAGAACACACACTGCAGAACTTTGAGGATCCGGCGATCTGCACCTCCCTATGCAACCAAATTGCCCCAATTTCCTCTCACAAATGATAATATGATCTCTCTCTCAACCTCCCCTCTTATTTATAGACAGCATGCCTTGTTCGAACTATTTCAAGTTTCATCCCACTAGCCTTACTGACTCAACAATGTAACTAACTAATGGGTATCTATCACTGACTCAGTACAGTTCTGTTAGATATTCGGTCCATACATTAGCAGTTAGTTAGAACTTAGAACAGACTCAATAAATTTATCAACAATTAGATAGATCAGAACAGTGGATTGTGTATCTAAAGAATAGGTGTGCAATAAATAAGTGGGTCTCTTGAATACCCCAGAACAAGAGAGACAGAATGTTTAATAGCTCAGGTTCACATTTTAATTAGTCAGAATGTTTTTAATGTGCGATAAATAAGCGGTTCTCTTATTAGTCAGGTTCACATTTTTAATTAACCAAAAGGACTGAAACTCATTCAATAAATTATATGAGCTTAAGAATTTTATTACTTGGCTCAGCTTGTTAATAGCTCATATAATATAACTTCTACAGATGTGTGTGCATGCCCATTTAAATTTTTTTATACCGAGTCGCCTTGACTGCTCTTACCAAGCCCAAGTATTCTAATGTTGAACTCATTTGCACCCTATCCAGATCCTAGCTAAAAATTTGGTACCCATTCATCTAAAACATCATAAAGAAGGATATCCTTACGTACATCATGCAGTGTGGGACAAAGACGAGTGGCCTCATCATACTTCTTACAAGCCTCCTCAAGCAAAGCATCTTTAGAGGGTGAAGTGGAATCTGGACTAATATTATCTGCACTTTCCTGGAGTACCAATGCCCAATTGTACAATGCATCATAATCTTCAGGGTTCCTCTCAATTGCAGTAGCATATCTAGAAAATCCAAACAAGAAGTTACAAGTTTGAATAAATATCGACAAGAGCAGGACCCTGCCATTGAATCCTACTAATTGCAAAAGATTACAAAGCAGATTGCAGTTTTGCAAGAAGTTTTCGGTGTAAGCGATTCCCAGTAGCAAATAAAAGTGGCCATGTTACCTCCTGGCAGCGAATGTAAGAATCCTCTGTCGGGAACGGCCTTCATCGTCAACACCTACAACGCTATTTATCAAATCCATTGCAGCGTTGTTCTTGTCTGCCTGCTGTTGCTGTTGTTCTGGGCTGAAAATTTTCGAAACACTACAATGTAAACTGCAGTTCATGCGTGCACAAGAGGAAGGCACTCTCAAACTCAAAGCATTAAATCAGTATCGCTTCGATTTACCATAGCTAAATAAAAAGAAATGCACAAACAGAAGCTAAAATTAAAACCATTCCACAATTAAATATTTTACAAGCCATTTGCGATCTACAACTTCTGAAGTTGAATCAACGAGAAAATCGAACGCATTGTCGTTTTTTCGTTTTCTTGATTCAATAGGAAAAGGAGCAGCAACCTGTAGGGGGAGTTGGCATCTTCTTTGTCCGGTTCGGAATCAGTTTTCAATCCATTCAGCAATTCTCTCATGGTGAACGTTCGGCTTCCTTCGTCTTTTCGGAGCTTCGGAGTGGGAGAAGGATTCTCGTGCGCCTCATTGGAATGGATCGTCGTTTCTCTGAGATCTGCGTCGTTTACCACGGGATCAGCTTCTGATCCCGATTTCGGCTCCAATGGTGCTTGCGTTTGCTCTGATGGCACTGGCTCCGATTCTGGCTGCGGATTTGGTTCTAGTTCGGGCACGGATTCCGAATTCGTTTCCAATTGTGGTTGCGTTTGCTCGGTTGGCTCTGGTTTCGTTTCTGACTGCGGCTGCGGCTCAGGCTCCGGTTCTGGTTCGAGTCCGTTCTGAGATTCCGGTTCGGTCATTTCGGAGTGTTAGTGTTTTAGAGAGAGTGAAACGAAGGATTGAGGACAGAGGAGAGTTTTACTCCGATCCGAGTCGAGAAGGGAACTGCGGGTACTGAACGAAGGAGAAACGGTAAACAGAAAGCACCAGTTTTAATTAGTACAATTTTCTTTTTCTTTTTCTTTTTTTATCACTTTTATTAAAGGATAGGAAAACAAGGAAAAAAATATATGACTAAAGATTTAGTAATAAATTACACAAAAATATTGTAAGAATTTGCTATAAAAATAATTTAATTTATTTAAGGGTTAATTATGTTTTTTTCATACATATATGGTAAAATATAATTTTTGTCTCTTTATTTTTTTAAATTCATGATTTTAGTTTTCTTATTTTTTTAATTGAGATGTTTTATCTTTTATCTTTAAAAAAAATCTAATTTTTGTCTTTTTTTCAATTTTAGATTTGACCATTTACTTTTTAAATTCTTTTTCTAATAAATTAAACTTATTAGTAATTATATAATTTTTTAAAAAAATATTTGTCATGATAATAATAAATAGACACGTGTCTTTCAATGTTTATCAAATAAATACATATATCAACCTTTTGAAATTGGTCATAATGGTTAAGATTATGGATTTCTTAAAAATGAAAGGTGAAATATCTTAATTAAAAGAATAAGAAACTAAAATCATTAACTTTTTAAAAATAGGACATCTCAATTATAAAATAAGATAAGATTTAAAAATATATATATATATATATATATATTTTAACCTAAATATTTTTCAAAATCTTATATTCGATAAACAAATTTTTTAATATTTGTGTGGATAGTTCAATAACTTTAATTTTTTACTATTAATAACAACTTTAACTAATAATGTCGATAGTTCAATAATAGACATATAAATCACTACTTTCCTGTTCGAAATGCTACGAAAGATGTTATGGCATGGAAGCACTCTAGTCATGGTAACTTTGTTCTGCGAGCTTTGTATTTAGTCCTTTCTTTGTGTTCTAGTTTATTTAAATTTGTTACTCAATGGAAGGGACCAGAGAGGGTTAAATGTTTTATATGGAAGCTTTGTCATGAATGCATTATGACTAATGTTAGGAGGATGAGATTGAATTTAACTAATAGCAATTTATGTCCTGCTTGTGATTTCCAAGAAGAAACTCTCCTTCGCCGGTTTCGAGATTGTCACCATGCTAGTTTGGTCTGGCAAATTTTTTATTCAAAGGAATAATGGTGTGGACTTTTATTCCATTACTGATTGGAAGACATGGCTGCAAACTAATTTGTCTATGACTCAACTTGTTCATGAGATAAATGGGTCTTTGCTATTTGGAGGGATGCTATATGTTATGTGGTGGAGGCAGAATAGGATCATTTTTCATAATGATCATTGGACTGTTCTAGAGACTATTCAGAAAGCTTGCAATTTGGCTCGTGCATATCAAGTTGTTGTATTTATTTATAAGCCTCTTAGTGCTTCGAACCTGGTTCATACGAGTTTAACAGACATAAAATGGGTATGTCCTAATGTAGGGGAAATTGCGCTGAACTGAGATGGGTGATCTGGGACACTAATGGAGCTTTCATTGTGGCTACGGTGCTAACTTAGATGTTGTAAGAGCTGATATGACTCAGGTTTGTTTTCCTAGAGGCTTTTAGTTTCTCTAGCTTGTGTAATTCATTAATATATATATATATATATATATATATATATATATATATATCACTATTTTCTTCAACTAATGTTAGTAGCAATGACTAATTAATAACATAACAATCATTGACAATTCATAAACTTATTACCTTATCAACAAATTTAATGAGACATACATTAATTTTTTTAATAAACTATATTTTGAATCCATCACAACTGATCTAACGTGATTAATTGGTGTAATTGTATAAATCACTACTTTCTTCAACAAACATCACTGTTAGCACTGACTAACTAAACAATGTTTTAGTTGTTCTAGACTTCTAGTACAGTTCAGGTGTTGATTTATATAATTGTTACGAGCAGGAAAAATATTACTTATAATCAATTTCAAATTTTTACACTTTTTTTATAGGCACCATAAACTATAATTCTAGATATATCACCAAAGCAAACCTAAGACAAAATAAAGTTAAAGAAAGCAAGATTAAAAACTGATAACAAGCTTTGATATAAAAAAAAAAAAAAAAAAAACTGATAACAAATTAATTAAAAATTAAAGAGAAAAACATATACCTCTCAAAGACTTTGCAAGTATAAATGTATAAAGATTATCTACTTTTAAAAAATGATCATCTACTAAAATACGTCATGGTTTTGCTATTTACACCGTCCCCCTCCTTTAGAAGGGGTGTACTTAATAAATTAAGAGTTTAAATCGCAACAGCCCATGTGTCGACCTAATAAGACTCAACTCCTTTCGGTCCAAATGTCACACAAAAACAAATCAATACAATTAAACCCCAGACAATGGTCACAAACAATATAAACATGAACATAAGTTCCATGCTATTGGCAACTCCCTTTTCCTTTTTCTCACCCCACTTTTAACGAAATTCATATTCTACCCTTGTCTTCACAACCATCTCCGGCTCTCCTCCCCTCTCTCTACTCTCGAGGCGTATAGTATAGGAATCTCCTCGACCCCATCCACTCGTCTTCTTAAAACATCTTATCACTTTTTTTCTTCTACAAAGCATTGTTTATGTTTATTATCTATTATCTTTTTCATGAGTTTTTGCTCCTCTATTGCTTCTTCTACTAAAGCATTCTGTTTTTTCACATGTTGTTAATCTGATGACTAATTTCTGTTATATCAAGATGCATAATGGGACCCATTAAGTATCTTGGCAAAATGTTCCAAAGATTTTTATCAAAATAATTAAAAAAGCCGGATGGTGCAAAAACAAAAATGAGGTGTCAATAGTATGGACCTGAACATAAGGATGAGACAAACGAAGCCGAGGAAACGAAGTAAGGTAGCATGCGGATGGTTGCTTCCTACACCCTCACTATTATTTTCTGTTGTGTTCCATTGCATTCCGAAAAAGCTCAGTCCAAAATGGCACAGCAAGAAATAATAGTAAAAGAGCAAGTTTTAGCCGTATCGAGCACGTGATTTCTTATATTTTGATGGCCCATTCATTTTGCATCCCCAACAAGTGTGGTGAGGAATCCGTGCGGGAACTTGCTGAGGAAGAACTTGCATCAGTCACGACGAATCCGTGTCATAATTTAATGACCAAACATTTAATCGCACCAAATTTAATAATTAAAGCAACCACCAATTAATTTTAAAATTATAAGCTTGATTTGTCTCACGAGCCTTTTACTTCAATAGTTGGATGACTTGGAACAGTGAATTCGGCAATAACTAGGGCAAAGTTGCAGAGTTGTTTTTTTCTTATTCTCTTTCTTGTTTTTGTAGGGACTAGACAGCATTTTCTGGTCACCTTTTGCTAGTCATTATGGTTTCCTTGCAAATTAGTACAAATTTTAGTTACTTCTTCACAATTTGCTAATTTGCTTGGGTTTAAGCATGATTATGATAACTTCTTCGTATTTATACGATAGTCTTCTTCCTCATTTTAAGTTTTATTGCTAACATGAATTATTTTGATTCACATTCGGTGTTATAAATTTTACACTATTATATTTGATTTCTAAAAACACATGTATGTTGTGAAGTGTTTCATGTTGATGGACATTGTTGTTGATATATTATTTTCAAATGGGATAAATTATTTTTTAAATTACATGTGAAATTATAGAGAAATATGTATAATTTAAAAGTTTGCCTGCCCAAAGGGGACGAATGTTTATAATTATATGTAATTCTCCTTGTTGTTTAAATCTTTATGTGATGGAAAATATTTGTATATTATATTCCCTACCCAAAGGGGAGTGTGTGATATATAAATTATTTTGTTGTTGTCCAAATTTATTAGTCGTGAAAATTTCTTTGTAAATTTGAAGAATGCTTCTGATTATTTCATGCAATTTCCTGCCCAAAGAGGGTTGTTGTGTGTTTTTAATTGAAAGCTTGTTTATAATCAAGTTATTGGAGGTACATTATTCTAGGTGATTTGTCTGTTCAAAGAGGATAGTTCTCTGAAGTCAGTGTATGCTCATTGATTTATTTGTCTAAGGCTTTGTCCTTGGTTTAAACCTTGGTATGTGCATTTTGTCCAAAGGGGGTGTACTATTTTGCTAGTCTTGTTGTAATGACTTGCTTTGTTAAAAACTGTATTTTGCCTTATAGTTTATTTTAATGCATTCATTTTGCCTTAGTAGTGAATCTTTTGTTAATTCCATTAAATTAATTTAAATATATTTGACTAATTCATCTACATGAAAGTAAGTTGGAGTAAGTATAATTTCTTAGTACTTTATGTAGATGACATTTTATTTTTCAATAAGGTTTTGATTCATTGAATGAAACAAGAGTCTTTCATCTAAAATTCTTTGATAGGAAAGACTTTTCGATAGCCTTTTTGTGTGTAAAACAAGAGTATTTTATATTCTTTTTATTCCTTAATTAGTGGGAGTTATAGAGGCTTGCTTTTGAATGTTTTAGATTCTTTCGATTCCCTTGATCAGTGGGAGTTATATTCAGTTTGCTTTTCGAGTCACTTTTGTATGCAAACTGATAATTATTTATGACTTTTGTTTGAATTTTATTGATGATCATCATTATTGTTTTTCTCTTGTCGATTGAGAAATTTATGTATAAAATATAAAATAATATCTTTAAGCATGTCGTGAGCTTAAAGATATCTGGATATCACAAATTTTGAGATCTCATGTTGTATTGTGACATGTTGGTTTATTTAACTTGAGCAATTTCATGTCGTTTGGAAATTGTGTTAATTCAATTTCATGTTGTTAAGAAATTAGATTGAAATGACAATTCATGTTGTTTAGAAATTGCGGTGATGTAATTTCATTTTGTTGAGAAATTGCATCAGAAAAAAATAATTTCATGTTGTTTGAAAATTGCACTAATGTAAATTCATGTTGTTGAGAAATTACATTGATTATCGATAAGAATTAGTGTGTTACATTGTTGATCATTTTTCTGACACTAATTCTTATTACACTACTAGGCTCAGGTTCATGAAGATGTAATACTCATTGTATGTGAGTAGGGAAAGGCATATGCTATGATATTTTCCGTATATTGATCGCCATATTCCTATGATGGGGTTATGTTGGATTGAATCTTTTTGAGATGCTGGAATTATAATATTGTTTTTCAAAATTGTGGCCACGTAAGATGAATTTTCAGCTATTAACCCGATAGAGTCGTTTTCAAAATAAAATGATTTTCAATTCAACCAAACAAATACATGTTTGGTGGATTCTATAATCATATAAATGTGGCTCTGATACCAAATGATAAATCTAAAATGACAGATCATGCATATGATTATAAAACACCAAATAACAATAAATCAGAGTTATCAGAGTTATGATTATGTGTACCTTGTCGGGTCATTACTGAATCGAAGAAAAGCTGGAGAAGATGAGGGAACAAGATGCCAGAGTCTTCCTCTCTATCGCCTATTAAGAAATTGGCAACCTTCAGCTATGGGAGCATGATGGCTCATGGGGCTTAACCCTATTATAAATAGGCTAGAGAAGAGACATAGCAAAAAACTAATCAACAGTGTGTCTGATGGATCCACCCATCACAGAAGTCCAGTCAGATACTAATGCCTACACTGCTGTCCAACTAAGTCCAATACCAACAGATGCTATAAGACCAACTCAAAAATTGGAATATCCATTAACCCAATTAATTTAAAATACAAAACTTATTAATTAATATTATTAATTAATATTGCCCACATAAAAAAAAAATTCTAACAATCCTGTCTAAAGAATCAAACTCATTGTCTAAATTTCGTAACCAACGTTATTTTAAACATGTATTTTAATCACGTTTAACAAATCTAAAATAACATAATCAACATTCAAAATAAACGGCCAGGTGTGAAATTTGTAATGGAAATTAGTAACTTAGACATGCAATCTAATCACGTTTAACAATTTGAAACTAAAACCTATTGACTACCAAATAATCACACAACAATCGAGAAGAGATAAAAGGGAAAAAGAAAACAACACACAGAATTTACCTTACCTAATGTGGACTACGTCCAACTATTTACTATATTCTCTCATACACTCGTATAATTGCACTCAGATTACAATGAAATATATAAACTTAGAAATTCTAAACACTGTATTTATTCATAGATCTAAGTCCAAATTACAAATAATAAAACACGATCTGAATAATATTAAACCTCGAAAAAATTCTGGGAGCGCTACTCCCTAGTCCCACCGGAAGACTTCCCCGGACCCCGCCCACTCACTAAGAAGCAAAACTCCGCACATATCTACTGAAAAACAACCATCAACATTTAAAATAAATGGACACTACCTTCTTTGAGACCCTTTTAACTACAACGACCACTCCAAACAACCATCAACATTTAAAATAAATGGACACTACCTTCTTTGAGACCCTTTTAACTACAACGACCACTCCACTTTCGTACTCTCCTTTACCAATCTTCTTTGAGACCCTTTTGACTACAGCTACCACAACTAACATTTTTTGTTTTGTCAGTGAGACATTTCAACACGAAAACGAAAAATAATCTAGATATATGAATGAACAGTGATAAACGTGTTTTTCCCCCTCCCCTACGTTTTTATAAAGAACATTCTCCAAACTTACGGTAAAAAGAACATGTTAGTTACAGTTTGAATTATTATAGAAATAAAAAGACACTCGCATTTACACACATGATACAAATGTGTCATTTATAACAATAATTATGTTGGATAACATATTTCAATTAGTTTTAAATTTTTTATTAATAATTTTTTTAATTATTCAATAAATATCTTTTTTAAATAGTTTTTAATATTTTTTGAAATGTTATTTAAAATAATGATTTTTTAAAACTTTAATTTCTAACTTCTACTTGAGTAATTTTTTATATTTTTTATTTTTTACTTTTCTATCCTTAATATATTTATTAAATTTTCTAATTATTATTTTAAATAAATCATGATTTTATTTTATATTTTAATAAATTATACTTTTGAACAGTTAATTTTATCAAATATTTATAATT
>PYAF01004036.1:15747-25835 GCA_007407185.1 Glycine tomentella | reverse complement strand
GATCATTTTTCAAGCATCCCAGAGTGCTTATGAAATTTCCCCCTTAAGATATCTTGTTAAAATACCTAGGGGTAATTTGGTCATTTCTAAAATATCTAGGGGTATTTTCGTCATTTCCCTTAAATTCTTCTGTACTGTCTCTAGTTAACATTTTACCCTAATATTTGACTGTGATTACAAAATTTTGGGGTGTTACAAAATCTCTGTTATAATATGACTTTTGTCTCACAAATAGAACCTAAGAGCATTGACCAAGCCTTGCTTGATGAACATTGGATGCATGCCATCAATTCAAGAGAAATGAAGTTTGGGAACTTGTTCCTAGACCTTCTTCTCTCAAACCTATTGGCACCAAGTGGGTTTTTAGAAAAAAAACTTGATGAGAGTGGTATCATAGTCAGAAACAAAGCTAGATTGGTTGCAAAAGGTTACAACCAAGAGGAAGACATAGACTATGAGAAGACCTATGCTCCAGTAGCAAGGTTAGTGATGAAGGTCCATTTCAAGCTAAAGGTCTAGAAGGAGAGCTTGAAACACTTGCTTTGGTTAGCTTTAAAGGACCCATGACAAGAGCTAGAATTCAAGCCCTTCAAGGCCACATCAAAACTAACTTGTATCTTTTGGACAAGCATGAAGAAGCACACCAACTCAGAGTAAACACAAAAGAAGTCATGTCTGTTTTAATATATTACCATCTATCTATAATAGATTACGAAGGCGCTTTGTAAAATAGTGCCTATCTGTTTTAACGATTACCAGATAGATGTAATTGATTACATAAGCCTGTAAAATGTAAAAAAAAAACTCTGTTTTAATCGATTACAAGGGCGAATTAATCGATTACTTCAGCATAAAAACTGCACTGCACATGTTGGGTAAGCCAAGAGTCATTTTAGGAGAAGCTTGCACTTCAAGTTTCATTTAGGATTCATTTCAATTTGCATTTTCCTTACATTTAGTGGCATTTGATGTGTAATTTCGTGGCCTATATAAGCTGGTCCAAAACTGATTGTAAATAACTTTGGTTCATTAATACAATTCTGAAAATTGTTGTGAGAGTTTCTCTCTTGTTCTTGTGTAAAAACTTCTTGAGTCTTATTAATGGCTTCTCAATGCTATTGTGGTGATTCTTACTAGGCTTATTGGAAAGTTTTTCCATGGTGCCATCCATTTTCATCCCTAACCTCTCTTACATCTTCCATTGCTGAATTAAAAAGCTTAAAAACAACCCCAAATTCTTATGAAAGTGCAGAAGTTAGAGTTCTTGAAGTTTGCTTGAAGATTGAGTTTCATTGCAAGGTAGACTTGGGAAAACTAATGGCTATCGGTTCAGCTATACATCAGAGCTACATCATAGCCATACATCAGTTAGAAGCCATTAGGTTACTACTTGCATATGCATGTTTAATGGATTTTAAACTGTTTCAAATGGATGTTAAATGTGCTTTCTTAAATGGATATATTGAGTAGGAAATCTATGTTTAGTAACCACCTGGTTTTATAGATTTCAAATATCCAAACCATGTTTAAACTAAAGAAAGCTCTTTATGGATTGAAATAAGCTCCAAGGTCTTGGTATGAAAGATTGAGTAACCTTGTTCATCAAAAAGCATAGCAATAATATCTTATTGGTTCAAGTATATTTTGATGATATAATTTTTGGTTCAACTAATCAATCTTTATGCAAAGAATTTTCTATCTCTACGCAGAATGAGTTTGAGATGTCTATGATGGGAGAATTGACATTCTTTATTGGAATTCAAGTAAAGCAAATGAAGAATGGGACATTTCTAAATCAAACCAAGTACTTCCTTGAAGTGATCAAGAAGTTTGAAATGGAGAAAGTAAGGATGCTGCAACTCCAATGGCAACATCAACCTATCTTGATTCAGATGAAAAAGGGAGGAAGGTTGATGAGTCAAAATACAGAGGAATGATTGGATCCTTATTATATTTGACTGCAAGTAGATCAGATATCATGTTGAGTGTGTGTTTGTGTGCAAGATATCAAGCAAATCCCAAAGAATCACACCTAACTGCAGTCAAAAGAATAAACAAATATCTCAAATCAACACCAAGAGTTGGTCTTTGGTATCCCAAAGGTTCATTACTCAACTTAATTGGATATTCTAACTCTGACTTTGCAGGGTGCAAATTGGATAGAAAAAGTTCTAGTGGAACTTGCCACCTATTAGACAACTCACTAATCTCATACCACTGCAAGAAACAATCTTGTGTTGCTCTATCAACTACTAAAGCTGAGTACATCTCTGCTGGAAGCTGATGTGCTCAAAGCCTTTGGTTGAAATAACAACTACAAGATTTTGGTGTAGAATTATAGGAAATACCCTTTCTCTGTGACAACACAAGTGCCATCAACATATCCAAAAATCCAATAATGTACTCAAGGACCAAACACATTGAGATAAGACATCATTTCCTCAGGATCACATCCAAAAGGGTAACATCAAAATTGAGTTTATTGATACACATAATTAATTGACTGATATATTCACTAAACCCTAGGTTAGAGATAGATTCTATACACTTAGAAACATGCTAGGTATCCTTGATGAGTCTAACATATGCTAGCATGCTTGTTATGTGCTTGTTTATGTGATATTGAATCTTATTTGGCTATTCATTTCATGTGCTTCAAAATTTGAAATATGCTGCATAATCATTGTTCATTCTGCAATACGGACTGTAATAATTGATTATGCATCGAAATAATCAACTATTTGTACATTAAAAGCCTTTTTACTAACAAAGTTGTGCTTACATAATTGATTACCTCAATACAATAATCGATTACTGCTTGTTTGATCTGATTCTAAAATTTTTAAGTCTCTGAAGTAATCGATTACTTCATTGGATTAATTGATTACATTTGATACAAAGCCTTTCAGAATTTTAAACCTCTCTAGATTAATCGATTACAAACTATGGTAATCAATTACTGTATGTTATTCTGGTTTTATACTCTCACTGTTGTAATCGATTACACCATTGAACATAGCTTTTATTTGATTGCAAATTAATCGATTACATAGATTTTGTAATCGATTAAAAATGGCATTTTTGCAATCTCTAAAGATTTCTTGAAAATCTAAACTGCCACATCTACTCTTAAAATTCAAAAATTCAAATTTCTTAAGAACATTTCAACCTTTGGGTACTCGAAATAGTTGTTATATCCATTCAAAATTCAAAATTCAAGTCCTAGAAACTCCTATATATACAACATTTCACTAAAGGGAAATTCACCCCTAAATTCATTCTCTTCTCTCTGTGCTTGTTGTGTTTTCTGAGCTTTCTTCTCTATTTTATCCCAAACTCTACCCATCTATCTGTTTTAACCTTAAATACCATGTCTACCTCTAAGAAAATCAAAACAGGAAAAAGAAAGGCTAGGGAATCATCAAGTCCTTCTGGGAACAAAGTTAATTTCTGGTTCCCTGAAGAAAAGGATAGGATGAACTATATCCAATTCAATGCTACAAAGTTGGTTATGCCCCCAAAGTATCTGGACCTCAACTGGCTCATCAAAGAGGGATTTCAATTCCCTGACCTTCTTGAAATTCAAGGCTTAACAAAATTTCTTGAGCTTAAAGGTACTTTCTACCCTGAGCTGGTGAAGGTGTTTTACACCTGTATAAAGGCCAACAAGGATTAGGTAATTCACTCTCAAGTGAAGGGTGTTCCCATGATTATTGATGAAGAGGTCTAGGCTGCTGTTGCTAGTATTTCTCCTATTGGTGTAAGGAGATTTGATGAGGAGATTGGTGGGTACAACAAAATTGACACCTATAGAGGGATGCTTCAAGATCCTCAAGTTAGGTTGAAGCTGAGGCTTGGAGTTGGTAATATGACAAGTAAAGATAGGCTTCTTCACTATATCATTACATATATTTTGACTCCTAGGTCCACAAACCATGCTCAAGCTACTGATGATGACTTACAACTAGTGCATGGCATCAAAACTTTTACCCAAATCAACTGGGTGCTTGTATTTGTTGAGACAATGATGAAGGCCTTTAGATTGATCAGCTACAACTTTCCTTATGTTGTGTTGATCTCTAGGTTTATTGATTATTTTAAAATTGATGTTTCAAATGAGATTGTTGACAACACAACTGACATCACCAATCTCATCAAGACAAAGCATCTACAAAAGCTTGGATTGGTGAAGACACCTCAAGGTTGGCAGATGGTTGGACAGTTGCCTCAAGCTGGAAGTGTTGGAGGAGAAACTGCTAAAGAAGAAGAGGAAGCTGAAGCTGAAGAAGGCCCTGCTCAACAGTAGTACAACCTTTTAAATCTCTTATGATTTAGAAGATGGATGCCCTGTTATCTTTACATCATGAGCATAGGGCTGAGACAAACTCATCCTTGGAAGAAATGAAATCTAGGCTTGAGAATATAGAAGCTAGGATTGTTCTTGATGAGTTTGGCCAACTCTAAATTAGGCTCCTTGAGTGTGCTTTCTATTTAATGTTGATGTGTTCTATTTCTTTGATTAATGTATTACATCTTTCCTTTCAATGAATAAAATTTCAGTTTATATTCTCCTATCTTATAATCTGAATATTGATATTTTTTGTCTTTGATAAGCCAAATAGGGGGAGAAATAAAATGAACAAATGCATATGTTTTGTGCTTTGTTTTTGCTCTATTTTTAATTGGTAAATTACCTAAGTCAGGGGGAGAAAAATTAAGAAAGGAATTGATTTTTGTTTATGCAAGCATACTTTACACTTGCTCTTAGCAATAAGCTGATTTGATTTTAGGATATCAAGTATAAGTCTCCTATCATTCATCCCTCAAAGCACTTAAAAGCTAAACAAATGTTTGACTGATATTTGGCATGTTGAAAGCCAAAAAGGGGGATATTGTTGGATATATGGGGAGCAGGAAGAAGATCAAGTCAAGGATGAAGCTTGTGCCTTAGAAGAAAGATTTTAACTTTTCACATGCCAAGGGATTTGTAATTTGTTAAGTGTATGAGAGGCTAATCTTATGATCCTTGCATTGCATGAACATAATCATTAGCATGAATACATGTTTTTAATAAAGCTTTAAAGTTCTTCATGTTTTTCAAAAGAAATTAATTTGTCATGGTTAAGTTTTTGGAAAATTCATTTTACACTACTTTAATCGATTACACATGGATATAATCGATTACTAGCTTTTGTTTAAATTCTGGAAAAGCCATGTAGAATACTTTAATCGATTACTAGCTAATCGTAATCAATTACATAGCACAAAATGAAAATCATAACTATCTGTCTTAATCGATTATCACTCTATTGTAATTGATTACATAAGTTCATTTCTAAATATGCAGACTGCCTTAATCGATTACCACTAAATTATAATCGATTACATATGCTTATTTCAAAACTGAACCTGACTGTTTTAATCAATTACAATTCGTGTTAATCGATTACATTGTTCGTTGAACTTTTTCAGATTGAGCTAAGAACACTTTAATCGATTACTTGGAATATTAATCGATTACATATGATAATTTAATCGATTACATTCAGTTTCAGAAGTTGGCTATAAATAGATTGTGAGTTTTTCTGAAACTAACATCTCTTGAATTGGAAATTTGAAAGTATTCATAAGCCTTTTGAAAGTGAGAAAAGTTCATCTGAGTTAGATAGTTCTTGTCCCACACTTTTAAATCTTCATGGTGTATTGAAAGATTTCTTGAGCAAGATTTCAAAGAAGCCTTTGGAGAGAAAGTTCTGAAACTTGTTTTTCATTTCAACTCTGAATGGTAAATCATATTCATTCATATTCATTGGATCATCAGGTTTTCTCTCTCCATTAACTCTTGTTGTAAATTTGTTTCTGAATTCTTGGTTATTTGTAACTATTGCAAAGGGTTTTTGAAGCTTTTTCTAGAGTGGGTTTCTCTAGAGGGAAGAGTAGAGAAGGGTTCTCTATGTCTTGATCATTAGGAGTCTAATAGGGTTTTAGATTTTTGCTCTTTATCTAGGTTTGATAAAGAGTGATTGTTGTAAAGCTTGTAAGAATTGAAATTTGAAGTTTTAGCTTTTTACATGCCCAAGCATGTTAATGGCATTTGTAATTTATCTAAGTGTTTCAAGTACATAGCCTAGTGATCCTTGCATTACATAATTCCTTAACATGCATTCATATGTAGAGTATAAGATTAAAAGCTTGCGTTCTTTCAAAGAAAACCTCATGGCTCAAAGTTTTGAAAAAATCAGTTTATGCACTACTTTAATCGATTACCATTACTATGTAATTGATTACATGTGTGCGTTTATTTATGGAAAATCCATGTTGAACACTTTAATCGATTACTTCTCTTTTGTAATCGATTGCCAAGTGTATTTTCAAAAATATGTCTTTCTGTGTTAATCGATGACAGACAATCATAATCAATTACCTAGTTCATTTTACATATAATGAAGAGTCTACCTTAATCGATTACAATAAGGCGTAATCAATTACAATGGTTTGTTTTCAGTTTGAGCTTATTTGTGCTAATCGATTACATGACATATTAATCGATTAAATTGTTCATGAAAAATTTCTAGAAAGCTCAAGAACATATTAATCGATTATCTGGTTTATTCTAATAGTGTTGTAGAATTTAGAATCTTTTGACTAGTGTTGATAGAGATTGTCACTTGCTGTGATTGTAAAAGAATAATTTGATATAGTGAAAACTCTAACCTAGTGTTGGTTGGAAGACACTAGATGTAGCCTCCAAGTTTGTGAGGTGAACCAATATAAATTGTTGCGTCTTGAGTTCTTTATCTATGTTTCTTTCATTGTTAGTATTTGGAAATCAATATACATTCAACAAGAAGCATTTTAGTCATAACATGCATTCCAAGGTGATTATAGATTGAAAGAAAATTCTGTTTTTGATCAAGGGTGATTGAGTGATACAATCTAAGTTTTAATTCCGCAAATTGTTTTAAAGAAATTTTTTTAAAGACTATTTTAACAAATTCACCCTGATAGAGTGCTTTTAGTTGAGTATTTTTCTATCCTTCTTATCTTATTTGACCTCTCTTGGACCTTTATTTTCCTATTCTAATTCTGTTTTTGGCCTAGGCAAGTAAGTGGGCTTAATTGCTAATTGCTGCGTATTTTCGAATTTTTGGCTCACTTGACGTATCTGACTTGTGCAGGACCTATAGGGTGCTACCAATCTTCAAATGGAGCGTTCTAGCAGTCCCTGGAAAGATAACGAAAATATCTACAAGTTTTCTTGAAATAGCCCAAGGCCAATTCTGTCATTTAGAGGGTCATTTTAAGCTTTGAAGTTAGCGTCTTTGCACTTGTAATTTTGGGCTGCGAATTTGACTTTCGTGGTTGTAAATAGCAAATAATTAGATTGTTGGGTTTGTTTGTGGCCCATTTTAGTTTCAAAACTCAGTCACTACATATATTAGTGACTTTAGTGAAACTTGGGGAGCACACTTTTCATTTTTAATAAAAACAGTTTTGCATTTCCTTTTCTTAAGTTTTTAGGATCAAAACCCTTGCTCTCATTTTCTCTCTACTGTTCTTCCTTGTTCTTCATTGTTCTTCATTTTTCGTTTTGTTGTGCTTCCATTTTTGTGCAACCATTTCATGGGGCTTTCACTGATGATGATCATGGAAGGCTAAATCCTCAATCAATCCAAGAATCCAACCCAAGCACAAGAAGAATTTGAGTTCTGGTTTAGTATTTCGAATCCTATGTGAATGTTCATCTTCTTCTTCAATTGCTATTCTGTTTTCATGATTATGAATGCGTTTAGGATTAATGGATTAGGTTATGGATTCATTTCCTAATTTCGAATATTAATCATAGATTAATTGGATGATATTTCAGTTAGGGTTGTGGTTTCAATCAATTTAGGGGTTAAATCGATTGAGTTGCTTCTAATGAGATTGAATGAACTTTCATGATAGGATTAATGTCTGAGAACAATGATGATTCGAATTGCTTAGTGAGGTGAATTGGATTGATGTTTTAAATTCTGTTTTACATTACTTCTTTTGAATTCTGTTAGTTTCTGTGTTGCTCTTTAGTTTTAGTTTACGTTTTTGCAAGTTTTACTTACGCACACAAACTGTTTGATAAAATTCCCCCCTTACTGTTACCATTGAATTGAAGCTAGAACCATATTGATCGTGTCTCTGAGTCGACCTAGGTTATCTCTGTGCTATAGAATTAGTTTAGTTAAATTGTTTTGGTGCGTGTCGACAACGTGAAATCAAAACTGGCGCCGTTGCCGGGGACACGGTTCATTGTGTGCTAGCTTTAATTTGCTGTAAATAGTTCATAGTAGGAGTTATATATATAAAAAAAATCATTTGCATACATTCACTGCATATTGTCATTATGTTGCACAATTGGATTTTGTCACATATTTGCATTGTTGCTGCTGTGCATTCTGAAGTATGGATGATGTAGTTTATGTGTGCTGTCAAAAAACAGAGAAAACAGTGAAAAAACAGAGCAAAAAATAGAGTAGTAGTAGGGAGAAAGTAGTGTAGTGTAGTTGTTTTTGTAGTGTCATTTTGCTATCCCAAAATTTTTCCAACTTGTGCAGTTTGAGTTGCCATTTGTTTCGCAAGGTTGATCCCCCATTTTAAACAAAAGCAACCCCTTAAGGGGTTGGTGTGAGTTCAAATTGGCAAATTCAAACTCTAAGAGTTTTGCATCAATTTTTACAATTGGTGCAGGGGCATTCTGGTAATTTCACAGCAAACTATATCAGATTTGGCTGAAATTTTACCAGAAGGTACGGAAAATTCATACATCAAGTAGAACGTGTTATTCTATAACACGTTCAAATGTGTTATTCTATAACACGTTCACCAGGGGTCCAAATTGCCAAATTCCATCGTTTAGACCATTTTTTAGGCAATTTTCTAATTTCATGATTTTTAAAAATCACCAAAAAAATCACAAAAATCAATCATGATTTTTAGACATTCAATGTTATTTTTTTTAGATTTTTTCAAAAATTTTTAGGGTAATTTTACAATTTCTATTTCATTTTAGCATATATAGTTGGTAGTGTCCTGGTAGCATAGCTGTTTGATATTTCTGTGCTGTCTGTGTTTATTGTTCCTTATGAGCTGAACTGTATATGACTAGGTCCACATCAAGTGAATTACATTCATTTGATCCTGAGATAGATAGGACATTTCACAGATTAAACAGACATAACCCTAGGTTAGATGACTTAGATGACTTTGATAGTGTAGTTTTAGACAGTAGTGTAGTATCTTCTGACTTTGATTCTAAATCTGCTTCTACTCCTTCTACTTCTACACATCTTGATATCATGGCTGATAACAACCTAACTCTTAAGGAGTTAGCTACACCAAATGTTGTTTACCAACCTTGGTGTATTCAATACCCTGAGACTGAGGTCAGTTATGAACTAAAATCTGGCCTGATCCATTTGCTCCCTAAGTTTCATGGACTTGCTGGTGAAGATCCACATAAACACCTTAAGGAGTTTCATGTGGTGTGTTCCACCATGCGACCACATGATGTTCATGAGGATTATGTTAAGATGAAGGCATTCCCTTTCTCTCTGGATGGTGTTGCTAAGGATTGGTTGTACCTTCAACCATATCCTATCATCACTTGGATAGACATGAAGAGAAGATTCTTGGAGAAATTCTTCCCTGCCTCTAGAACAACATTCATCCGAAAGGAAATTTGTGGCATAAGGCAGTTTCCTAGAGAGTCTTTGTATGAGTATTGGGAAAGATTCAACAAGTTGTGTGCTACCTGTCCTCACCATCAAATCAGTGAGCAATTACTGATTCAATATTTTTATGAAGGATTGATGTTGATGGATAGGAGTATGATAGATGCAGCTAATGGAGGCGCTTGAAAAACAAAGGAACACTTCAAACAACCAAGAGGGGGGGTGAATTGGTTGAAAACTTGTCCAATTAAAATTTTACATCAGAGTTATAAACCACAGGATCTTTATCACATTTAAACCAATTTTCAAAGACAAAACAAATCTCAATATCAAAATCAGTTTTCAATCAATCTTCCCTTTTTATGAGCATCAGAAAACAGA
>PYAF01004036.1:0-10573 GCA_007407185.1 Glycine tomentella | reverse complement strand
GCGAGAATTAAACAATAAAACTTTTTGGCCACTATGGAACTCCTTTCTAAGAATCCTAGAGTCATGGAATTTCTTCACTTTCTCCTTGTAAATCTTGGAGTTCTCATAGGCTTCCAAACGAATCTCCTCAAGCTCTTGCAACTGAAGCTTCCTTTGCATACCCGCTTCATCAAAAGCCATGTTACAACTCTTCACCGCCTAATAAGCATGGTGCTCAATCTCCACTGGAAGGTGGCATGCCTTACCGAAAACCACCCTATAGGGAGACATCCCCAAAGGTGTGCGGTAAGCAGTCCTATGAGCCCATAAAGCATCCTCAAGAAGCTTGCTCTAATCTTTGTTGTTGGGTTGCACCACCTTCTGTAACACTTGGTTGATCTCTCTATTAAAAACCTCTGCTTGCCCATTAGTTTGGGGATGATAAGCTGTAGCAATTCTATGCACAACCCCATACTTCTGAAGCAAGGATGCAAATGATCGGTTACAGAAATGGCTCCCCTGGTCACTAATAATGGCTTTAGGCACACCAAACCTGCAAAAAATGTTGGATCTCATAAAATCCACAACAACTTTAGAATCATTAGTTCTGGTGG
This sequence comes from Glycine tomentella, assembly GCA_007407185.1. NCBI lineage: Eukaryota > Viridiplantae > Streptophyta > Magnoliopsida > Fabales > Fabaceae > Glycine > Glycine tomentella. The sequence goes on along the minus strand of PYAF01004036.1, from coordinate 9,980 downwards.
CTTTAGCCTCAACCCATCTAGAAACATAATCAACAGCAAGCAAAATATAGGAAAAGCCATGAGAAACAGGAAATGGACCCATAAAATCAATACCCTAGACATCAAAAATCTCACAGAAAATAATATAGGTTACTGAGGCATCTCATGTCTATGTGTAATTGTGCCTCCTGCTCTCTGACATTGCTAACAAGTGGTGGTAAAGTAATGAACATCTCTAAACAAGGTGGGCCAAAAGAATCCATAGTCTAATACCCTCCTAGCGGTCCTCTGAGGACCAAAATGACCTCCGGTAGGTGTGCCATGACAAAACTGAAGAATAGACTGAATTTCATGGTCAGATACACACCTTTGGATCACTTGGTCACTACCAAACCTCCACAAATAAGGATCATCCCAAACATAGTAATTAGCATCACTCTTAAGTTTAGCTATTTGGGACCTAGATGCATGAGGTGGAACAACAGATGCAACAAGGAAATTAACAATGTCAGCAAACCAAGGTGTGACATGCGATGAATGCAAATGCATCAAATGCTCATCAGGAAAATTATCAAGAATGGGAAAGGACTCAAGAGGTCCCTCAATCCTACTCAAATGATCAGCCACCAAGTTTTCTGCACCACTTCTGTCCTTAATCTCAATGTCAAATTCCTGAAGAAGAAGCATCCACCTGATCAATCTAGGTTTTGCATCAGGCTTCTTCAACAGGTATTTCAAAGTTGCATGGTCAGTAAAGACAGTGATATGGGAGCAAAGCAAGTAGGATCTAAATTTATCTAAAGCAAAAACAATAGCCAAAAGCTCTTTCTCAGTGGTGGTGTAGTTAACTTGGGCTGCATCCAAGGTGCGTGAAGCATAAGCAATGACATGGGATAGTTTAACAACTCTTTGGGACAACACAGCCCCAAGTGCATAATTAGAGGCATCACACATCAGCTCAAAGGGAAGCTCCCAATTTGGCGGCTGCATGATGGGAGAGGTAGTCAGCTTCCTCCTTAATCCCTCAAATGCCTCTTTGCAAGCCTGGTCAAATGTAAAGTCTACGTCCTTTTGGAGAAGCTTGGACAATGGCAATGCAATCTTACTAAAATCCTGAATGAATCTCCTATAAAAACCTGCATGTCCAAGGAAGGAACGTACTTCCCGCACAGAAGCGGGATAAGGCAAAGAGGTAATCACATCAATTTTTGCACTATCAACCTCAATACCTCTACTAGAGACCAAATGTCCTAGGACTATACCCTCATGCACCATGAAATGGCATTTCTCAAAGTTAACAACAAGGTTAGTACTAATACATCGGTCAAACACTCTAGAGAGACTATCCAAACATGCATCAAAAGAGGAACCATACACAGTGAAATCATCCATAAACACCTCCATGCAACTCTCTAATAAATCAGAAAAGATGCTTACCATGCAACTTTGGAAAGTGCCAGGTGCGTTGCATAGGCCAAAAGGCATCCGGGTGTAAGCAAATGTGCCAAATGGACAAGTGAATGTGGTCTTATGTTGATCATCTGGTGCAATGTGGATTTGCATGTAACCAGAAAAACCATCAAGAAAGCAATAATGTGATTTACATGCTAACCTCTCTAAAACTTGATCAATGAAAGGCAGAGGGAAATGGTCCTTGCAAGTGACCTGGTTGAGTCTCCTGTAATCAATGCAAACTCGCCAACTGTTGGCCACTCTAGTCGGAATCAGCTCATTATCTTGATTCTTCACAACTGTGAGACCTGACTTCTTAGGAACCACTTGGACAGGTGAAACCCAAGTGCTATCAGAGATGCGATAGATGATCCCTACAGCTAGTAGCTTCATCGCTTCCTTCTTCACCACATCAAGAATAGTGGGATTCAGCCTCCTCTGGGGTTGCCTCACTGGTCTAGAATCATCCTCCAAGAGAATCCGATGCATGCAGATGGAAGGATTAATTCCAGGAAGATCAGCAAGTGTCCATCCAATGGCCTTTTTGTGGCCTCTCAAGACATGCATCAACTTCTCTTCATACTCCAGTGGCAGGCTACTGGATATGATAACTGGAAGCTTCTGAGCATCATCTAAATATGCATACTTGAGGTGCTCAGGTAGTGACTTCAGCTCCAAGGAAGGAGGCTGAATAGTGGAAGGTAAGGGAAGACTAGAAGCTGAGAAAAGTGGGATAGTAGGCTCAGAACTTGTATCTGTACTTGGAACACAATCAGAGTGAAGTGCGGAGGAAATTTCCGGACAAATGCTACACACAGTAGCAGAATCATCACAGGTACAATTACAAGAACCAAGATCAAAGTCAGAAAAGTCAGAAGAAAGATCAGAAAGTAAATTAGTAATATCTACACTATCTACTGCAGCATCAATGATATCAAGGAGAAAAACAGAATGCTCCTTTGCAGGGTGTCTCATAGCCTCAAAAATGTTGAACTGAACAATGTCATCACCAAACTCCATAGAAACAGTTCCTGCATGCACATCAATTTTGGTCCTGGCTGTCATCAAGAAAGGTCTCCCTAGGATCAATGTGGGACCATGGCTGGAAGATTCATTCTCCATATCCAAAATGTAAAAATCTGCTGGGAAGATCAGATTATTCACTCGCACCAGCACATCTTCAATAAGTCCAAGTGGAAGTGCAGCACTCCTGTTAGCTAAGCGGATGACAACACCAGTGGGTTTCATCTCACCAAGGTGTAGTGCTCTATAAACTGATGTGGGCATGACATTAATGGAGGCTCCAAGATCACACAAGGCATCTGCAAAAGTGATATCTCCAATGGTGCATGGAACACTGAAAGTGCCAAGATCCTTGCACTTCTATGGCAAGGTGGATAATGGGATGGCATCAACAGTTTTACCCTGGATCAGTGCGGAAACATTTCTGCCCATCTTCACTTGTTCATTTCCCTTAAGCTTTCTCTTGTGGGTGCACAAGTCCTTCAAGAACTTTGCATATTTTGGAATCTGTTTTATGGCATCCAAGAGGGGGATGTTCACTTCCACCCTCCTGAAAGTCTCAAGCAGATCATAATCAAGGTCCACTACTTTCTTTGCAGGAATGGCTCTAGAAGGAAAAAGTAATGGAATCTGTTTTGGTGCAGAATCTGTCTTGGCACCATCATCAACTTTTTTACCAGCATCAATTTTAGCACTAGCATTTGGAAGTTCCGTGCCACTCCTCAAGGTAATGGCACTCACATTCTTTGGATTAACAACTGGTTGTGCTGGAAGATTACCAGAACCTTGCTGCTGCATCTGGTTGACAGTTATAGCTAATTGTCCATCTGAGTCTGCAGGTCCTAGATGGTGGCACTGACATTTTGCTGAAACTGAAGGTTGTTGGTGGCCATTTGCTTCATTAAATCCTCCAAAGAAGGTCCAGAACTAGCCTGCACAGGTTGTGGAGGTGGAGGTGTAGGTGCAAGTGCAGGTTGCTGGAACTGTGGTTGTCTAAAAGGAGGAGGTTGGTATTTAGTGGTGGCAGGCTGGAAGGGTTGTTGTGGAGGTCTAAAAAGGCTGTTGTTGTTGTGGGCCAGGACCATACCTCAAATTTGGGTGATCTCTCCAACCAGGATTATAAGTGTTGGAGTAAGGATTCTACTGTTGTTGAGGTCTAAATGACTGGCCAGGTTGCATGGCAGAGACTTCAGCAGGTTGTGCTGTCTCTTGGAGAGTGGGGCATGCATCTGTAGGATGATCAGGGGCACAACAGATACCACAAAGCCTTGGTTGATTGGCTGCCATCACAGTCTGTTGTTGCCCAATAGCAAGCTGCCTCACAAGAGATGTCAACTCAGTCAATTTGTTCTCCAATCTCTGGTTATCAGCAACCATAGAGACAAAAGCTTCATTTGCAGCCATCACCTTAGTTGTTGTAACTCTAGCACCAAATTGTTGATAGTTGGCTGCCATGTTAGAAATCAACTGCCTTGCAGCAAGAGGGGTCTTGTCCATCAGAGCACCTCCACTAGCTGCATCTATCATACTCCTATCCATCAACATCAATCCTTCATAAAAATACTGAATAAGTAATTGCTCACTGATTTGATGGTGAGGACATGTAGCACGCAGCTTGTTGAATCTCTCCCAATACTCATATAAGGACCCTCCAGGAAACTGCCTTATGCCACAAATTTCCTTTCAGATGGATGCTGTTCTAGAAGCAGAGAAGAATTTCTCCAAGAATTTTCTCTTCATGTCAGTCCAAGTGGTGATAGGATCTGGTTGAAGGTACAACCAATCCTTAGCAACACCATCCAAAGAGAAAGGAAATGTCTTCATCTTAACATAATCCTCATGAACATCATGTGGTCGCATGGTGGAACACACCACATGAAACTCCTTAAGGTGTTTATGTGGATCTTCACCAGAAAGTCCGTGAAATTTAGGCAGCAAATGGATCAGGCCAGATTTCAATTCATAACTGACTTCAGTCTCAGGGTATTGAATACAACAGGGTTGGTAAACAACATCTGGTGTAGCTAACTCCTTAAGAGTTAGGTTGTTATCAGCCATGATATCAAGATGTGTAGAAGTAGAAGGAGTAGAAGCAGATTCAGAATCAAAGTCAGAAGATACTACACTACTGTCTAAAACTACACTATCAAAGTCATCTAAGTCATCTAACCTAGGGTTATGTCTGTTTAATCTGTGAAATGTCCTATCTATCTTAGGATCATATGAATGTAAGTCACTTGATGTGGACCTAGTCATACACAGTTCAGCTCATAAGGAACCATGAACACAGACAGCACAAAAATATCAAACAGTTATACTACTAGGACACTACCAACTATATATGCTGAAATGAAATAGAAATTAGAAAACTGCCCTAAAATTTTTTGAAAAAATCTAGAAAAATAACATTGAATGTCTAAAAATCATGATTGATTTTTGTGATTTTTTTGGTGATTTTTAAAAATCATAAATTTAGAAAATTGCCTAAAAAATGGTCTAAACGATGGAATTTGGCTATTTGGACCCCTGGTGTATTCAATACCCTGAGACTGAAGTCAGTTATGCAGTGAATGCCCCTGCGGTGAAATTACCAGAATGCCCCTGGTAAAATTTCAGCCAATTCCGAGATAGTTTGCTGTGAAATTACCAGAATGCCCCGGCGGTAATTGTAAAAACTGGTCCAAAACTGGACTTAGAGTTCGAACTTGCCAATTTGAACCCACACCCAACCCTTAAAAGGGTTGCTTTTGTTTAAAATGGGGGATAAACCTTGGGGAACAAATTGCAACTCAAACTGCACAAGTGGGAAAAAATTTTGGGACAACAAATGACACTACAAAAACAATTACACTACACTACTTTCTCCCTACTACTACTCTGTTTTTGCTCTATTTTTTACTGTTTTCTCTGGGTTTTTTTTTGCAGCACACATCAACTACATCAACTCTACTTCATAATGCACAGCAACAACAATGCAAATATGTGACAAAGTGCAATTATGCAACAGAATATCAATATGCAGTGAATGTATGCAAATGATTTTATATATATATATATATATATATATATATAACTACTACTATGAACTATTTACAGCAAATTAAAGCTAGCACACAATGAACCGTGTCCCCGGCAACGACGCTAGTTTTGATAAACACGTTGTCGACACGCACCAAAACAATTTTACTAAGCTAATTCTGTAGTACAGAGATAACCTAGGTCGACTCAGAGACACAATCAATATGGTTCTAGCTTCAATTTACAAATAACAGTAAGGGGGATTTTATCAAACAGTTTGTGCGCGTAAGTAAAACTTGCAAAAACGTAAACTAGAATTAAAGAACAATGCAGAAATTAACAAGATTATCAACAAGTGAGTAAAACAGATTAGAGAAGCATCAATCCAACTCACCAAACCAAGCAATTCGAATCATCATCATTCTCAGAATTTTATCCTATCATGAACATCCATTCAATCTCATTAGAAGTTGTTCAATCGAATTAACCCCTAATTTAATTGAAACCACAACCCTAATTGAAATATCATCCAATTATTTTGTGAATAATATTCAAAATTAGGCATGAATCCATAACCTAAAACCGCTTTCAATCCTAAACGCATTCATAATCATGAAAAACAGAATAGTAATTGAAGAAGAAGATGAACATTCAAGTAGAATTCGAAATACTAAACTAGAACTCCAATTCTCCTTGTGCCTTGGTTGGCTCCTTGGATTGATTGGTGATTTAGCCTTCCATGATCATCATCAATGAAAGCCCCATGGATTGATTGCACGAAAATGGAAGAACAGAAAAACAAAAATGAAGAACAAGGAAGAACAGTAGAGAGAAAATGAGAGCAGGGGTTTTGATCTAAAAACTAAAGGAAAGAAAAATAAAACTTGTTTATTGAAAATGTAGAGAGTGGTTCCCAAGTTTCACTAAAGTCACTAATATGTAGTGACTGAGTTCTGAAAACGAAATGGGCCATAAGCAAACCCAACAATCTAATTATTTGCTATTTACAACCATGAAAGTCATATTCGTAGCCCAAAATTATAAGTGCAGAGGCGCAAACTTCCAAGCTTAAAATGACCCTCTAAATGACAGAATTGGCCTCGGGCTATTTCTATAAAACTTGTAGATCTTTTTGTTATCTTTCCAGGGACTCATAGAATTCTCCATTCGGAGATTGGTAGCACCCTATAGGCCCTGCACAAGTCAGATACATCAAGTGAGCAAAAATCTGAAAATACGCAATAATTAGTAATTAAGCCAACTTACTTGCCTAGGCCCAAAAAACTGAATTAGAATAGGAAAATAAAGGTCAAAGAGAGGTCAAATAAGCTAAGAAGGACAGAAAAATATTCAACTAAAAACCCTCTATCATGGTTCCACATTGATCCTAGGGAGACCTTTCTTGATGACAGCAAGGACCAAAATTGATGTGCATGCAGGAACTGTTTCTATGGAGTTTGGTGATGACATTGTTCAGTTCAACATTTTTGAGGCTATGAGACATCCTACAGAGGAGCATTCTGTTTTTCTCCTTGATATCATTGATGCTGCAGTAGATAGTGTAGATATTTCTGATTTACTTTCTGATTTTTCTGATCTTTCTTCTGACTTTGCTGATTTTGATCTTGGTTCTTGTAATTGTACATGTGATGATTCTGCTGCTGTGTGTAGCATTTGTCCGGAAATTTCCTCCGCACTTCACTCTGGTTGTGTTCCACGTACAGATACAAGTTCTGAGCCTACTATCCCATTTTCCTCAGCTTCTAGTCTTCCCTTACCTTCCACTATTCAGCCTCCTTCCTTGGAGCTGAAGTCACTACCTGAGCACCTCAAGTATGCATATTTAGATGATGCTCAAAAGCTTCCAGTTATCATATCCAGTAGCCTGCCACTGGAGTATGAAGAGAAGTTGATGCATGTCTTGAGAGGCCACAAAAAGGCCATTGGATGGACACTTGCTGATCTTTCTGGAATTAATCCTTCCATCTGCATGCATCGAATACTCTTGGAGGATGATTCTAGACCAGTGAGGCAACCCCAGAGGAGGCTGAATCCCACTATTCTTGATGTGGTGAAGAAGGAAGCGATGAAGCTACTAGTTGTAGGGATCATCTATCGCATCTCTGATAGTACTTGGGTTTCACCTGTCCAAGTGGTTCCTAAGAAGTCAGGTCTCACAGTTGTGAAGAATCAAGATAATGAGCTGATTCCGACTAGAGTGGCCAACAGTTGGCGAGTTTGCATTGATTACAGGAGACTCAACCAGGTCACTTGCAAGGACCATTTCCCTCTGCCTTTCATTAATCAAGTTTTAGAGAGGTTAGCAGGTAAATCACATTATTGCTTTCTTGATGGTTTTTCTGGTTACATGCAAATCCACATTGCACCAGAGGATCAACATAAGACCACATTCACTTGTCCATTTGGCACATTTGCTTACACCCGGATGCCTTTTGGCCTATGCAACGCACCTGGCACTTTCCAAAGGTGCATGGTAAGCATCTTTTCTGATTTATTAGAGAGTTGCATGAAGGTGTTTATGGATGATTTCACTGTGTATGGTTCCTCTTTTGATGCATGTTTGGATAGTCTCTCTAGAGTGCTTGACCGATGTATTAGTACTAACCTTGTTGTTAACTTTGAGAAATGCCATTTCATGGTGCATGAGGGTATAGTCCTAGGACATTTGGTCTCTCGTAGAGGTATTGAGGTCGATAACGCCAAAATTGATGTGATTACCTCTTTGCCTTACCCCGCTTCTGTGCGGGAAGTACGTTCCTTTCTTGGACATGCAGGTTTTTATAGGAGATTCATTCAGGATTTCAGTAAGATTGCATTGCCATTGTCCAAGTTTCTCCAAAAGGACGTAGACTTTACATTTGACCAGCCTTGCGAAGAAGCTTTTGAGGGATTGAGGAGGAAGCTGACTACCTCTCCCATCATGCAGCCGCCAAATTGGGAGCTTCCCTTTGAGCTGATGTGTGATGCCTCTAATTATGCACTTGGGGTTCTGTTGTCCCAAAGAGTTGGTAAACAATCCCATGTCATTGCTTATGCTTCACGCACTTTGGATGCAGCCCAAGTTAACTACACCACCACTGAGAAGGAGCTTTTGGCTATTGTTTTTGCTTTAGATAAATTTAGATCCTACTTGTTGTGCTCCCATATCACTGTCTTTGCTGACCATGCAACTTTGAAATACCTGTTGAAGAAGCCTGATGCTAAACCTAGATTGATCAGGTGGATGCTTCTTCTTCAGGAATTTGACATTGAGATTAAGGACAGAAGTGGTGCGAAAAACTTGGTTGCTGATCACTTGAGCAGGATTGAGGGACCTCTTGAGTCCTTTCCCATTGGTGATAGTTTTCCTGATGAGCACTTGATGCATTTGCATTCATCGCATGCCACACCTTGGTTTGCTAACATTGTTAATTTCCTTGTTGCATCTGTTGTTCCACCTCATGCATCTAGGTCTCAAATAGCTAAACTTAAGAGTGATGCTAAATATTATGTTTGGGATGATCCTTATTTGTTGAGGTTTGGTAGTGACCAAGTGATCCGAAGGTGTGTGCCTGACCATGAAATTCAGTCTATTCTTCAGTTTTGTCATGGTACACCTAGTGGAGGTCATTTTGGTCCTTAGAGGACCACTAGGAGGGTATTAGACTGTGGATTTTTTTTGCCCACCTTGTTTAGAGATGCTCATCACTTTACCACCACTTGTGAGTAGTGTCAGAGAGCAGGAGGCACAATTACACATAGACATGAGATGCCTCAGCAACCCATTATTTTTTGTGAGATTTTTGATGTCTGGGGCATTGATTTTATGGGTCCATTTCCTGTTTCTCATGGCTTTTCATATATTTTGCTTGCTATTGATTATGTTTCTAGATGGGTTGAGGCTAAGGCCACCAGAACTAATGATTCTAAAGTTGTTGTGGATTTTATGAGATCCAACATTTTTTGCAGGTTTGGTGTGCCTAAAGCCATTATCATTGACCAGGGGAGCCATTTCTGTAACCGGTCATTCGCATCCTTGCTTCAGAAGTATGGGGTTGTGCATAGAGTTGCTACCGCTTATCATCCCTAAACTAATGGGCAAGCAGAGGTTTTTAATAGAGAGATCAAGCAAGTGGTACAGAAGGTGGTGCAACCAAACAGGAAAGATTGGAGTAAGCTTCTTGAGGATGCTTTATGGGCTCATAGGACTGCGTACCGCACACTCTTGGGGATGTGTTCCTATAGGATGGTTTTCGGTAAGGCATGCCACCTTCCAGTGGAGATTGAGCACCGTGCTTATTGGGTGGTGAAGAGTTGCAACATGGCATTTGATGAAGCGGGAATGCAAAGGAAGCTTCAGTTGCAAGAGCTTGAGGAGATTCGTTTGGAAGCCTATGAGAACTCCAAGATTTACAAGGAGAAAGTGAAGAAATTCCATGACTCTAGGATTCTTAGAAAGGAGTTCCATAGTGGCCAAAAAGTGTTATTGTTTAATTCTCGCCTTAAGC
>PYAF01004035.1:561357-577899 GCA_007407185.1 Glycine tomentella | reverse complement strand
GGATGAAATATGATAAAGATGATTTGCATTTTCAATATTCTTTCAATTCAATTGTGCAAAATGTTAGATTGGTAGTAAAGTTGACTGGTTGATTAGAGCAGCAGTGACTGTGTTACCATAATCATGTAGAAGGAAAGAGATCGCAGCAAAGAGTTGAGAAGCAAGAATGAAAAGATGAAGGGGAAGTTATACACCCTGACAAGTCAGAAGATGGAGCTGGCTAGAACAGTTGTGGAGATGCAATCCACCCTGGATTCGCTGAAAGATGAGCAGAAGCTGATGGAATCAATATTTGAGGAGCAGCAGAATGAGCCGAGATCGATGCAAGAAAAGGGGAAAAGTGTTGGACAAGGAGGATTTGAAATAGAAGCATTAAGAGACAATCTTAAGCATAAGGAAGAAGAGTTAGAGGACTTGAATCGCCGTCTTGAAATCCCAGTTAATGATCATCCAACCATCTTCAATGAAATTGTGACTGCAAATGGAACAATTGCAGCACAGGTTGAAATTGAGAAGGATGGGAATTGAGGTGAATCTGCCAAGCATGAGGGTGATAACAATGAACGTGCAAGTAACAGTGAATTAACCAAGTTGAAAGATGGGAAGGTTGCAACTGAGATGAAAGACGAAATTCGGACTGATGGGGATGGCACGGCGAAAGATATGGATGATGCCGAAGTGGTGGATGGGAGGAAAAAGAAAGCAATGACAGAAGAGCAGGCAGGACAAGTAGAGAACAATACAGACGGTGGAGGTCAGGTGAAGCAATTGGCTGGGATGAAGAGGCAGCATAGCCATGCAAGTAGAACGAAAGGGAAGCGCTGGAGAACCACTGTCAAGAGTAGTTCAATGGAGAACACTGGGGTTTTTGATAACCACTCTGGTAATAGAAAGGTTTACAAAGATGAGTTGAAAGGTAGAAGAAGAGTTGGGAAAGTCTCTAATGAGGAAAGTTTTGCAAGGGAGGATGAAGGAAGGAACAATAATAACAGCCAAAGAAAAGACAAGCCACATGCCAAATTGTTGAAGACTGAAAACTATGAAAGCAAAGAAGATGCCAATTACATGAAAGTGAATAATACAAAACATCAGGTGACAAATAGTGGAAGTAGCATCCACTCACAGAGTCAGATACTGGATGAAATTAGGCAAATTAGGCAGTCAGAACAGAATGAACAGAGTCAAGTCCAAGAAAACTGGAACAAGGGACATATCAACAAAGCTGACAAGAAAGCTGCACAAACAAAATCCAAGGTGTTACCTGAAGCGCTTGAAGCCTTAGAGGAGGTTTTGGATGTACAGAATCAAGAGAAGGATTCCATTGACAGTGGCCAAGATGATGAGGACAATGATGATGATTTCTTCAAGGAATCGCATTCTGAATTGGAAGACAAGAAGAATGAATACAACGCCGAGTCAGAGTTTCAGACTGGTTTGTAACTAAACTGTATTTAATATGTGTAAAGGAGGTCTTGTAATTGAAATTAATTTCTTAAAAGGAAGATTATAACGTATAAAGCATGTCAAGGTAGACAAAGAGTTGCCACTATTACTCGGTTTATTGGATGCCCTCATCTAATTTGGTTTTACCTAGCCACTCATATCAAAGGGTTTTGTTTATATTCACCTAATTTGTTCTTTATATAGGAAGGTCATTGTTTATGAAATTTGTTGTTCATAAGATTAATCTAAATGATTAAGAATTTCAGTACTTGGCCTAATACAAGTGGATGGGCTGTTGAGAAATATTCCTTGTTCGTGGAATCATATGCCCATCAACCAAGTCAGTAGAAAAATCAGGAAAACCAATTTCATAAAAGTGACGCTCATAGTTTTCTTTTACTGTACCTTCAACATTGCAATTATCCCTTTTTATAAAAGTTAGCTCTCTCAAAAGTTTCAATACATAAATTATATATGTATAGAATGTTAGAGTATAAAAGATTGCATGTCCGAACCTTTAAAAATATATTTCATGCCGGTTACATTATAATATTTTAAACACAAAAATTCAAAATAACTGATATCAAAAGAATGTAAAAAAGGGTTGCTTAGTTACCATGAAGACACCCAAAGAAGCTTCACATGAGATGGAGGAATTAAAATACCCAAAGAAGCGGAAGACAACCTCTATGGCGGAAGAAGGACGACCACCACTGCAGAACCCGGAATCTTACCCACGACCTGCACGGACCCACCAACGGCGCGGAGGAAGCAGCGGCGCGGAACGACGGCAGAACCACGGCGGCAACAATCTCACTTTCCTCCAATAGGTCAAGCTATGGTGCAGTGAAGACCCCGTGGGTTTTTGGTTCCTATTATGAAACTGTTATGAAACGCATCGTTTTGGTCTTTAATCCACTACGTGATGAATTAACCGTGTTTGAATAAGCAAGCGCGTCCCTTAATCCACTACGGGTATATTTTAAAACCGTGTTTGAAAAGAAGAAAACAACTACGGTTCCTTTTATAACCGACTTCGAAATGGGCTTGCTTCCAACTAAACGACGACGGGCTCAAATGAACCGACTTCGATATGATTACCTTCCCATTTCCACGACGGTTGTATTAAAAACCGACTTCGAAAAGTGACTTTTATTTACAAAAATGCCACCGTGCACTTAACAACGACGCGCGTTGTGGAACCGTCTTCGAATGTCCGTCGTGAAAGCCAACATTTCTAGTAGTGTGGATTGGGTTAACAGGTCAAAACATTTAATTTTATCTATTCTTTTTTAAAATGTAATATTTTTTATAAACTATTTTTTTTATTAAATGAATCAAACATAATTGTTTATGATTAGATTTTTTATTAAAAAGAAAATTTTGTGATATTGCCACATCCCACTCCATTGACTCCTATCTATCCACGAGAGATGTGAAATTCAACATGCCATGTTTGAGATAACAAGTTTCAATAAATATGATAAAGATGAGTTTCAAACACTTTTTTCTACCAAAATCAATGAGATATTATGAGGCTTACTCTTTATAAATAGATTTGAAATATTTTCAGAAGTCTATCTGAAGTGGCTTCAATTAATAAAATCCTTGTCGCTTTTATCCTGGAGGTAAAGGATGTGTTGATGCTTACTCAATTTAGGTTGATGAGTCTATGTAATCAACAATCAATCTTATTTGATTTTTTTTAAAATTTAAAAATATATATTATATGTTACATATAATAATAATAATAATAATAATAATAATAATAATAATAATAATAATAATAATAATAATAATAATAATAATAATAATCTAATACAAATTAACGGGTCAACGGATCAGTAGATTCAGATATTAAATCCCGTGACCCAATCCAAAACTCTACAAATTTTATTAATTTGGTTGAGATCTGATCCAAACACAAAAATCATCAAACTCAAATTATTTGAATTGATATGGATCAATTTGAATTCACGAATAACTCGCAACCACTTACTCCCCTATTCACAAGTTTATTCACTACTATTTATAAGCACTATTATATATATATATATATATATATATATATATATATATAAAATTAAAGTGTAACACAAAAATCAAATATTAATATTATCCTAACTTTAAAATCAATTTGCTAACATCTTAAATCTGAATGATAAGAATAATATTCCTGTTTTTATGTAAACAATTTGAAACGTAAAAATTCTTATAACTAAATTATTCAAATTCAAAATACATATATTTTAACAAAGTGTAAGAGAGTGAGATATATTTTATGACATACAACACTTTTGGCATTTGTGACCGACTAAGAATAGGATTATTTTTTAAAATGCCTCTTTAGATTTGACTCAGATATCAAATAGCTAGTATAAAAATCGATTCTTGGGGCTAGTTGAAAACTTAAGTATAGGCAGGGAAAGCAACTTATTTTATTAGTGTATGAATCCTTTTGGGTGTATCTCTATGACCTTTGTATAGTTAACTTGTACATTATGTTTATGGACTAAAGTATATATCCTTATAATTAATTTCATTTTGATATTCCGATATAAAAAGTGTAATCCTACACTTTTTTTTCAGCCAATCAAAAAAATTTCATTAATGGGTACAAGATTTGCCAAAGGAAAAACAAAGTATTTTCACATCATCCAATAGATTCAATGCACCGAAACTATTAATGACAGAACACCTACCTTAGTAATAACCCCCAATACAACAACTGTCCATGCATGTGTATATGCAAAATACCACGTTAACAGAAAATGCTTTATAAAAATAACTATACAGCTTGATCCTGTACCAAACCAATCTCTCGCCCTTGAAAGTGGCCCAACCTCCTAAACAATTATGCTATCTTAATGCAGATCGACGGGTTCACATACCAATCGAAAAATGATGATTTAAAGTTGTTAAACTTTGCATATCCAACTCCAAGCCTTGAATTTGATAAACTCAGTCACCTTATCAAAATCCAGCTCTTTTGTTTGAATAATATGTTGTTCCTATGGCACCACACTACCCACATAACAACACTTCACACCACCCTCCGGAGCCTTGTTTTGCCCCTCCCAAACCAAAAGCATTGCTGCGGAAAGAAATGATCCCTACAATTCCAGTGTTGCGCCGAAGACACCCCCACCCAATTGTAGAAATGGCACCAAACTTTGTAGGAAGTGACATTTAAACAATAAGTGTAGTCCTACACTTAATTACAACAAATTCTCACTAACATTTTTCATAATGTTTTCTCTATCTCTCTCCATCAAGTTACTCAACTTATTCTGCTCTTTTTTCCTCCTTAAATTGGTTATCTGAGAAACGTTACTCTTTCAATTTTACTACTACACCAAGTTCATCGTTCAACAACTATTTTATAGCAGTAGGCCATAACAGATGCATGCAGACAAATACAAAATACACGATGTGAGGTCTAGAAACTAGCTCTTATTAAAAGATACATTAACATTATATATATCGTATGAAATATGAGTCCAAAATGGTTCATTTATAAGTTCACAGTCTAATAATGACCTTTAGCAAATTAACGTCAATTCTAAAGGCACAAACTGATTCAGGAAACGCAGGCATGCATGTGTGGCATTATTTGCTCTGCACTATATATATAGATGCTACACGTAACTATTCAAATAGCTAGAGCTACATTAACCGATATATATAGTGACTGTGGCAGAACTTCCAGTAGCTCTAATTTCCAGCATATCATCAGCTGCATTCAAATATAAAAAAAAAAAAATGGGAAGTTAGAAGCATATCAAATGGTTATTAATTTTTCTAAGTAAAGCCATGAACTGTAGTATAAATTATAAACCAGTAATTAACTTAAACTGACCATTTTATAATAAAAAAAGAGAACAATGTACAGTCTCATTGAGCCTCTTGTTTTTGTCTTCAATAATACCAATATATAAATGGGCTCATAAAAAATGAAAGGCCATGAACCCATAGGTTCTAATATAAGGATTAATTTTAATTAATAGTATAAGATGATGAATATGAATGCTTACACAAGTTGGAGAGCAGTGTGGTCTTGACGAGAATATTGGTGTTGATCATCAGAAGCTATGAGATTTACAGGGAAAAAATTCCTGTCGTATGATTGTGAAGGAAGGGACTCGCACAGTGTTCCTGACATCATATTTGATTGCTGTTGTTGAGCTCTCTCATTTTCAGCTATCTGTACCATTCAACAAATTAAAATTTACCATTCCATCGATTTATCTAACTAATAATACACCACATTTTCGTGATTTCACACAGAATTATTTCACATCAATTCTTAGTGTGTATGTGTGTGTGTTAAGAGAGGATGTGAGAGACGTACCTTAGCTCGCAGATAATTATTGTGGTTTTGCAGCTCAATTTCCTGCACATAATCAACAACCTTACATACGTCAGATTTGGGTTATCCATGTAAATATTTTGCCTAAAATTAAGAAAAAAAATATTGCTTCTTTGGCAATTCCTTTTTTTTTCTTTATGTAATATTGTTGATAGGATACATAACGGATGAAATTTCAACCTTGATGGCATAGTCAAATTAGAAGTAGGCATTCCAATTAAAAGGGAAAACAGTGTATAACTAAAGAAGTTTGATATAGAATATACATATGCACATTAAGTAAACATGTAAACCAAAAGAAAGAATTTTGCTAAAATAGATATGTTCTAATTCGATTTCAAAAGTTAACCTAAGAGAGGAAAATTGATGGAGTCTTATAATGAGTATTTTGATCATGTTATTTAGTCAATATAAAACATCTTAAGAGCTAGCTAGTATAAACTTTGTAAGACTGCACATTCACAAGTAGTCCATCATCAAGATTAAATGAATAGACTTTAATTATTAGAAATAGATTCAGCGTAGCTCAAACTCAAAATTTATATGAAACAATTGTCTAAGTTTATAAGTCCACAAAGAGTCTTTTAATCAATATTCTTAACTTATATGAGATATATATCTTAAAAGTTAGCAAGGCCAATCCACTAGGGTTAGCCTAATAAGAGATTTGAGTAGTTTATATGAGACTCTAAGTTCTAATCAGAATATACTTACAGCATATATCTTCTTCCTTAATTTGTTTGAGAAACTTACTATGTTGGCTATGATATATAAAAAACAAACAAGTAAAACAGAAATTAACAACAACAAAGGAGCTGATGAGTACCCGCTTTTGCATGAACTCGACATCCGCAAACAATGTTTCATGCTGCAAAATTTTGAGTGCCTTAGTCCAAAGGAACAAAGATATACTAACGAGAGGGAACATAATGTATATATACATAATAAGTACTCAAACCATATAATTTAAAAACTCGTAGACAAAAAGTTCCTGTATCTAGCTTTTGCTCAGATATGCTAATGCATGTTTCGGTTTGTATTAGAAATCTTCAAATGATGATTTCATGACTACCCACATGAGTTATTGTATATACTCTTAGCCTGTCAGATACCGATTAATTGATGCCTAATTAATTTTCTAGCATGTATGTACCTTTCTAGATCTAACTCTGCTTAATCCTTTCTCCAATCTACCCTCTAGGTTCTTTAGTTCCTTGAGACTCAGAGAACCAAGTGCTTCACCAAGGATGTGCCTGCAAAGCGAAATTCATTGACAAGTTATTCAAAGGATAGATTAGAGTCTATTAATAACATATAACATGCAGAAAATGACCTGTTTAGATTCTGGATATCTCGAATTTGTCTTCTCAATTTGGATGACTCTTGCTGGTAAAACTGATGATATTCGTGGATAGCGTTAGTGTGACAAATATTGTGGAGAAGAAATATAATGTAGTAAATTGTTGATAGTAGTGTCTCCACGAGATCAATAATTTAGAGCAGTAACATGTAATTATAATTGTGTTTGAGATATTTTTTTTTTTTTGTGTCTACCCTCCGATTTAGAATAGAAAAAAGACTTTAATTAATCCAAAATTCCATCCAAAATTAAATAAAGTCTTATCAATAATTATTTTGGTTAAGGATCGAACTTGAATATTATTAAAATGATTCAATCTTAAATTTAACATATTAATCACTTTTGTTCTATCACTTAATTTTTGTGTTTTAGATATAAATATAGCATTGTATTTCTTTTCTTACTATTGTTAAACACTAAGGCCAAATTTTAACTTAATATTTGATTGAGATAAAAAAATATTGATATTCGGGTATATAAGCATATTTAGATCAAGAAAAATAAAAATAAAAAATAAAATAAAATTCTTAAAAGTTTAAACTAACTTATGCATAAATTAAAAAATATCTTTTAAACAAACTAATATAAAAGAGCTTTTATAAATTATTTTACTTACATAAACTAATTTTAACTTATCAAAAATTTTATTTTATTTTTTTGTTATTTGTTTTATTTTAGAAATGTTTACAAAAAAGTTTATCCAACCCTTCATCTTATCTTTTACACTTTGAGGGAAGACTACATATATTTATCCTCCTCAAATTAATCTCATTGAGTGGAAGAGTCATACATTGAGTGTCATTTCTCGTCAATATAAACGCTTGAGTTATTTGTTCAAAAATACAAGGATCAATGTCAATTTGATCCTTCAAACAACTTTTATATTAATTTGGTCCCTTAACATTTAAAAGAACACCAATTAGGTCCTCAAAAATGCACTTTTAGACATAAATTTGATTCTTAAATATTGGTGATTATTTTGCACTATAAAGGATTAAATTTATGTTAAAAAAATTATAAGACAAATTAAAAACTATTGTTTGAGGTACAAGGGATACCCCCACCCGCAAACATGGAATGTGATATGGATTACAACTAAGAATAACCAACTTGATGTAAATATATTTCAATATCTGGCCTC
Source organism: Glycine tomentella (assembly GCA_007407185.1). NCBI lineage: Eukaryota > Viridiplantae > Streptophyta > Magnoliopsida > Fabales > Fabaceae > Glycine > Glycine tomentella. The sequence goes on along the minus strand of PYAF01004035.1, from coordinate 569,586 downwards.
GATTAGTAAGATCACTAAAGACGGTATAATGTTTCGTACCGAATTTTAATCCATACACTATCTTAAGGTTCAAATGTTTATTAATTATTGTTGTTAATTCTGCACAAATCCTTCAAAATGTATAAATTTTTTGCTGTTAGACAATCTTCTTAGTGTTTATGTACATTCAGTGCCTCTTACACTCATACTAAAGAATTTGCATATAAAATAAAAATTGAGTTTGTTCTTTCCATTATTTTAGGGATGAATATATAAATGCAGTTGGTTATCGTTCCTGAAATTTAGATGTAGGATTAGGAACATGTGGCGAAATCCTCATAAGTTAATTGATTCATCACGCTCATGGGATTTCACTATGAAGTGCTTGGCTAATAATTAATAATCAGTTTATCTTTGATATTGTCTTAATAAATTTACCTGTGTGTTAGCTTCAGATACGGATTCTGCGTTTGAAGCAGCAGCATTTACCTTCTTGTACCTTTCAATGGTGGCTCTAACACTGCAAAGTACAAACAATTCAAGCAACTGTATAAAAGCTAGTGTGGGATTAGTGGGATCCATGCCAGAATTCTTAGAACAAACATTGAGATAAGTACAAAGTTTACTGACATAATCACGTGACTTATATATTTATTCATTAATATCCGTTGACAAATATAAGTATAGAACCCTAACAAAACTGAGATTCAAATGTTGCAGGTTTATAACTTTGAAATCCACGAACATACAAATATTAGTTGATTAAAATGTTAATTTTATTAGTAGAAAAAATTAAATTCATAACTTTTTTTTTCTTTTATTTTTTCTTAACTATCTAATCCATTTTATATTTCCTTCACGTGCATACTATTTACCATTACAAATATCCATCAAGATCATCTGAACACACAAATTAAATTATACATGTCTTGCATATGATTAAATGTGTATGTTTGGATTACCGCTTTCAAAAGTACGTTCAAAATAATAATAAAAAATACAGAAGAATTCCTTCTTCAAAAGTATGTTAAGCATGCACCTTCCAACAGAAAAATAACTGTAATCAAAACATAACTTAAGTTACCAACTGTAATCTGGTAAATTGAATTTATCATTCACACATGGAAGATGATCGACATACAGTTGGAAATATTCTTAAGAGTTATTATTTTTATTCTTTCTTTTATCCTTCTCTATAAGTAACAATTAGCATCATGGGTGTCCCTGTATAATTTCCTTTCTCAATATATATATTGTTCATTAATTGTGGTTGATCTTTTATATATATGGTGCAGTTCAAAGTCTAAACAATATTCGTTTCGTTATTAGGTCATCCTGTCAGTGGTAAAAATCAAAGAAATTAAATAATAGACAATAATAAATAAAAGCAACGATCAAAGGAAGGATTCAAAGGGAAGTGAATGTAAACCAATAGATTGAACATAAATAATTAATATGTTAAAGTTAAGGTTAAATTATTCGGATAGTATTTGAGTTTAATCCTTAGTTGAAATAATTTTTGTCATATTTTATTTATCTCTGATCAAATTTTAAATTATTTAAGATTTTTTTTTATAAATCAGAGGATTAAGATAATAAAAAAGGAGGTGGATGTAATAAATATAACAAGTATTTAAAAAAAATAGGGATGATTTAAATTTTTTTATTTTAAGTACAAAGTATGAGTGGAGCTAGAAATGGTTATGTTGAATGGAAATGCCTTTTATTTATTTTTATTTCATCTTCTATCACGTACATTTGCAATTAACTCTTGTGACATGAATAAAAGTTTTAATTTAAACGCTCAAGAAATCATACACTTCATCAAATAATACTTTGGTATCAATCCAGTTCTTTCTTCCACTAAAAACTTTCATATGTAAATCCTCCGTAAAAATAAAAATGATTTTGCTAAAGACAATAATTGAAGGGTGCGTGCATTTATAAAAATTAAAAAAATATTAAAAAACATTAAAATTAATTAACATCAAAACATTAAATATTACAATATTTTTGTAACATTTTTTTTTACTTTTAATTTCTTAATAGTTGCTCTTAAAATAATTATTAACAAGATAAAAAATTTGACATGAAAATTAATATGATGATCAAGAATAAACCTTACATATATGCCACAAATGTTCCATCATCATTCATTATCATAATAATAATTAAAATTGTTATAATTTTGAGTAACATAATTATTTCTCTCAAAAACTTACTGATATTATATAATTATTTATCTGCCAAAAACTTACTGATATTATACTTGCTGATTATTTAAAAAAAAAAAAAAAAAAAACTGATATATCTCAACCTTAATATTGTTGAGGCCCTGGTTGGCTGTCCCTTCCAAGCTGGCACATGATCCAACAGTGTCATTGGCTCAAATATAATAACACTTCCTAAGTTCAGAAAACGTGTCACCATTACCTCATTACACATGGTGTAATAACTAGATTCCCTTATTATATCTTTATTTCTTAAACCTAGATTCCCTTAAAATGAAAACCCTTTGCAAATTGCTCGTGTAGTTGTAGTTTCTTTGTCAGTGAACTTTGGAAACCAAAGAAATGAATGTCATCAACTCAGAACTTCTCATTGGATCGTACTGTTTTTTTCTCTCTTCTTACACCTTTCTTTGTCACGTATATTTCTAAGGACACAAACCAGCTGAAGCTCAATATGTTTTATACAAACTCTCATATTCTTTAAAATATTCTAAAGAATGTATATAAAATCTCTCTCTCAATTTCTCTCTGAACTACTTAAAGTTCAAACTTCGAATACAAATAGTTAATGCAATGAGTACGAAGAAGCCAATAACCTATGATCATCTGGCCAATAATAATGTAAATGTAACCTTCCCTTTTTTATTGAAATTTCCAAAACAAATAATTGACGAGAGTAGGTAGAAAATTGACGTCAAGAGTGTAGAAGCTTTATTTCCTCAAAGATGAAAGAAATTAAAAATGATGAAAGAGAGATGGGTGCTTTGCTTTTAGCCATTCATAGAATCTGATATCATGCTGTTACTTTTAGCAACTCGGTAAAAAACAAACGATCCAGGGAGAATAACATCACAACACCATAATATATATAACTTCTTTTGGATACTATTTTTTAAAAAGAAATTCAAAAAAATGGGAAAGAAAATTAACTTAAAATTATATATAAAAAGATGAACTGAAGGACCTGCAAAAGAATAAATGCCACTAACTATGTTCTGTTGTCCTTAGTGAAGAACTAAGAAATAATACTTCACGTGACCAGTGAATCGTATTTTTGTAACCCTTCTTTGTTAGGAAAATAGACTTGTATTATATTTCAACAAAAAAAAAATGAAATTAGCATGTAGTTTTACCTAATAGAATAATATATCTTCATTTATAATTTATTCATAAAATATGACTTGAGTTTTGTTCAAATATCTAGGTACAGAGGCTTTCATCTAGCTTAAGTTAATTAACCTAAGACTTCTAGAATGTACATGTTTGGGGATGGGACTGTGAAGGAAAAAAGAAAGAGCGAGAAAAAAATTATTTTTAAATTAAGAGTAATTATATAATATTTATAAAAATAAACAGAAGATTATGAAATTAATTTTATATTAATTTATCATTTTGTTTTTATTTCAAAATTATTAAATAAAAATAATTATTAGAAACAAAAAAAAAAAAATTCTTTCTCTTTCCTACTCTCTCCAAAACTTTACTCCTGCAGATACTCTTATAGAAAAAGTAACCACCTAATTCCATGAATGTTTGAAAAAACTCTGCCAGAAATTTCTAGTAGAAGCATAGAGTTATTGACACTGATAATACCACACGGGCTGGGAAACCCTAACTGCAGCATGTTTTCCTTGACTATAGTGCACGACAGCTTTATGAGGCAGACTTTTGTAGGTTTTATGGTTGACATGTTGAGGGAAAGAGAGAGAGAAAGGAAAAGGATTGTAAAAAGCTTAAGAGCATGGGAGAATATACACAAACAAGCTAAGATCTCTGACTTGCAAATCTTTGTAACCCTATTCAAAGCTGTTCCTCTTCTTCATCTATTAAGTGCTACTCCTAGTATTACGTTGACACCTATTTCTATCTCTCACCCCACAGATCTCCAACCTTTTAAACAAACAGTTGGGTAACAAAAATAAAATTGAGTAAGGTGTGGGAGATAAACGATATATATACTACAAAGCTCATAAAGGAAAGTAAAATTAATAATAATAAACAACCAAAAGGGACAAAATTATAAAGTTTGGAAAGAAATGAAATTGTCATTTTCACTGAAAAATCAGACCTGGTTATATCTTAACCTCATTATAAATTAAACAAAGATTTCAAATACACAATATATAGTTATTATAACAAGTTGGACACATTTTTTGAGTATTAACAAGCACTTGCCATTAATTAATAAACAAAAAACCAAGGAGAAACTAATTATCAAGAACCTTCAAGATTTGGGGGTTAGAAAAATTAATTAAGAAGGGTTTGTGTGTTGGTAAAACCTGTTGTTGGCATACTCATACAAACGGCCACGGGTTGAGAAGACAACAAGGGCAACTTCAGCATCACACAGAACTGATAATTCATAAGCTTTCTTCAGCAAACCGTTGCGGCGCTTGCAGAAGGTGACTTGCCTATTGGTGGTGTTCTCGATCCGTTTGATTTCAATCTTCCCTCTTCCAATTTTCTTCTGAGAAGACCCTTCTTGAGCTTGATTTGGGTCCTCCATGATTGAAATCTATAAGTATTTAAACCAAATAATTAGTGAGTGCCCTTATTCAATAATTAAAAGGAAGAAAAAAAAAACAAATCACACAAAATAACCTCAAGAGAAAGGGAAAGAAAACAAAAACAAAATATGTGAATAATTGTGTATGTGTCTAATGGTTTGGTGTGATCTGTATTTTGACATGCTATAAGCTGGTCACTAACCATATGAAAAGAGATAAAATATAATAGACACAAGATTTAGGGTAAGAGGGTGCAAATTAACAAAGTCTATACCTTATGAATCTGCACTATATGTGTTGTTTGGTGTTAACCTTGAACTCAGGTACAAAGGATGCAAAATATGGAAGTGGGTTGGCCTACAGACAGGTATATATGGACTGAAAAATAGACCCTCCAACAATTACCCAACTCACTCTAAAATTTAACTTCTCGTGTTGGAGAATTAAAACATGAGAGAGAGAGAGACTTGAGGTTCACCTTTCATGCTCCATATACCATCCATTTCTTCATGTATGGGGAAAAGGAGAGGGAGATAATCAAAGGTCTTTTCGAAAGTGACTTTAATTTGTTAGTGTGGGGTTTGATTCAATTTCAATGAGAGGGACATGCACATAAAAGTTTGCACGCAAAATTCCGAAGCTTTCAAATTTTTAACGCATGAAAAAAAAAAAAAAAAAACAAGAAACCATTTTGCTTCATGGATTTTGAATTTTGGAGCCTTTTACTTCGAATATGGCCTTGTTTACACTTATAGCAAAAGTAAATAAAAAGTTAAATGAATCAAACTATTTCCATAAATTAAAATTGATTTATATATATATATATATATATTGGTAGATCAAGAAAAATAATCAAGGGAGGGAACTGGTAGCATACCTAGGAAAATTTATTTATGTTTGCGTATTTAGTGGCGGGGTTCACGGCAGTGTCCCCGATTTTTTTTGTAAATAAAATTTAAAGGAACAAATAATTATAAACCATAATATAAAGGAACAAACAAATAGCCAAACCAAATTAGTGTTCTGGATTGAATAGAATAATGAAAGAAGTTTATTATAACTTGCGATAAGATTTCAAAAGACTATGATGATAACATGAGAGTTAGTTTAGATATAAGTATTGAGTTTGAGATCTTTGAATATGAGTTGTTACAATATAGACTAAAATATCTATACCTACAAAATACATATGTTTAAACTGTACATCTCATTTCAATGAAGAGTAAGGACTTTAATCAACTTATAAACAAGTGTTAATACATAAATTACAATTGAAAATAATTAACAAGCACTACAAACTATGTAACAAGGATTGAAAATAATTAACAAACACTGCAAACAAGTGTTAAGGGTATATTAAAATTTTAATGGCAAAATTTAAGGGGGAGACAAAATATAACAAGCATTCAAAATAATTAACAAACATTGTAAACAAATGCTAAGGGTATATTAAAATTTTAATAGCAAAATTTAAGGGGGGCAATGCCCCCAACTTATAGCCTCTCTCTCTCTCTCTCTCTCTCTCTCTCTCTCTCTCTCTCTCTCTCTCTCTCTCTCTCTCTCTATATATATATATATATATATATATATATATATGAATGAGTGTTTTTATAAAACTCAAGTGCATGCATGTGTAAGTTGATTTAAATTTAATTAGGAGAAGTTTAATTTTATTATTTTATATTCGTTCTTCTATAAAAAATTATTATTTAAAAAAGTATTCAAACATAATCTCTCTCTATCTTTATATATATATATATATATATAGAGAGAGAGAGAGAGAGAGATAGATAGATAGATAGATTTTTTTTCTTTAACTGGCCTCTTACTTTAGGCCTCCAAAAAAATATTAATAATTATAAGACTTATATTTTCTTATAATACCTATAAAAAATAATACAGAAGAAAATATACTCATAATTTCATTATTTAGTTTTCACTTAAAATTAATTATTCACTAATTCTCATTAATTAGTCTGTCTCTTAATTGACTATATCAAAGGTCTCTCAATATGAATATATCAATTTTCATTAAAATTAATCTAAAATATTTTTTTATTTTCTCTAATTACTCAAAGTAATCTAAAATTAATTCTCTATTCTCTCCTAAATTAGCTAAAATATCACTTTCATTTTCATTTACACTATCTGTGACTCTCTGATTATTCATTTTTTTATTCTCATTTGATTAAGTATGCTTATTGTTTTTTTTAAATATTCTTTGTTTGCTTTTGATTTATGTTTTAGCTTTGTTGCTCGTATTCTGATTCACATGTAAGGTATTACACATGTTATTTTAATAATTCTTCTATCCATTTGAATAAATCATTTGAAGCCTTTATGCTCCTTTTCACCTTTTGAAATACAATTGTAATTTTTATAATTTTTTATAATTTGTATTATTTTTGTATAATTTCTTCATATTCTAAAATATTTTTGTTTTGCATTTATTAGTTTCGCAGTTCCCAGAGCATTGCGGTGAAGTATCTCAACTCAAAGAAGTATATAAAACAATAAATTTGTAAGTTGACAATCAAATTTTATTGTTCTAACATTTTTTCATAATTTTGATTTATTTTTTATACATTAGTTGCTTTATTTTAAAATGTCAACTCAAAAATTTGAATTTGATTATTCAAAACTTAAAAAATAATTGATGCTTTAATTGAATCATAAAAAGGGACTTTAGATAGATTTATCAAATAGATAAAAATATATTTGAAAATATAGGTAATTACTCATTGAATGAACAAGTTAACAATGTAGAAATTGATGAAAATGAAAATAGAGAAGAAGTATTAGTTAATGAACAATTTAACAATTTAGTAATTGATGAAAATGAAGATAGCAAAAAAGTATTATTAATTAATGAACAATATTATATCGATTCACAAACTCAAAATGAAAAATAATTAATAAATTAAAAGAAACAACTATTAAAAATATATATGGTCCAAGTCAATGGGCAAATATTAGTACAAGTTTGAAAGATTTTATTAGTAGAAAAATGTCCTATTAAAATTACTAATATATATTTTTCTAAGGATGAATTCTCAAGGCACTTTTATTCATCATTTTACATTCAGAAGTTGTCTAATGGTGAAAAAAATGAAAGAAGATGGTTAATTTATTCTCAAGATTTGGATAAAGTCTTTTATTTCTATTGCAAATTGTTTAATCTTGTTCCTAATATAACTAAATTAGCTAACGAAAGTAGTAGGGATTGAAGAAATATTAGTCATAAGTTGAGAAATCATGAGATAAGTAATGAACAGTTGCTAATATGAGTTTATGGATTAACTTAGAAACAAGGTTTATAATGACCCTCACAATTAAAGCACTAAGTTAAAGCTCAAAAGAAGAAGGAAAAGATTATGTTAAGTGTAAGAAGTTTAATTATGCCAAGCAAGTCAAGTAAAACTCTTAGTATAAATGTTATAAGTTGAAATGATATAATTATAAGAGATGACAATTAAAGTTGTGATTATAAGACCTATGGCTAGGTAAATTGA
>PYAF01004035.1:541477-554953 GCA_007407185.1 Glycine tomentella | reverse complement strand
CCATGAAAACACCAATGACCAAACCCTCATGAAAACTAAATAATCATTAACTCGTCTACAGACATATGCATGTGTACAGTGTACTACACAAGATAGTAATTGCAACTTTATTAATTTTATCTTTTGTCCATATATATGTCATATCTTTCTTTGTTGGGAACAATTGTTACATAGCAATTATGAAAAACAAAATCCCTCCATGATGTTTTTATCTATCAATAACCTTCATATATACCCAACTAAGATTTTTAACTATGATAAACTTAGATAGCTAGTTTTGGATATGAATAAACTAAAATGTATCCCTGAAGAAGACAAGAAGTTTGTATGGATACAAGAATATAAAATTCTGCTTAAACATATCTTAGAATTTGGATTTTTGGCCTAATTTAACTTCCAACAACATGAAGACTTGATATCAGGAAAAGAAAACGTGAGAATGGGGGATAATACATTGATTTAGGGGAAAACGAACCACTAAAATGCATTCAAGGTAGACCAAATCACACAATGCAACTTCAAAAACCAGGTTTACAATATTAACAAAACTCCAAATGCGACAAAAACCTAAAACCCTAACCCAGAACAAGCTAAATAACAATGGAATACACTCACCTAATGGGAAATTCAAGACACATCAACCACGACGAATCAAGCTCCACTGACGAACCCCTAAATCAAAACCCCTTTTCAGAAGACCACGAACATGAACTAATCGAAACCCAACACCCTCAAAATACCTTCAATGGATACCAGCTTCACGAATGAAAACGAAAACAAGACTCATCTGTGGTGGTGACGGAGGTTGGCTACTTCACGAACGATACCCACTGCGAGTCTGTGTTGGACAAAGTGAGGCCAGTTAACGCATCAGTAATCAGAGAAGCCCAAAATGTGGAAGTGAATCACCATGACATGGTCTGAGAAATTACCTGAAGATGGTAACTGGTAAACGGCGGCGCGAGCGTCAGGTCCTACACATTCGGTCTTTACAGGAGGAAGGGTACACGATTGAAGTTCATAACCTATGATTTTAGGGTTTCATTTGGGGAAATTAATGAAAATTGAAAATGAAAATCTTTATTTAAGACAACGACGGTTTTCTAAAAAACCCATTTTGGAATCACTAATTATTAAGACGGTTCACTAACAACTGTCGTCGTATTAACCTACCACTATAGGCTGGGAAAGAAACCGTCTTTGTTAAGTACACATTATTACAAAAATGTCACCGCGTCATCAACAACGACGGTTATTTAACAACCGACGTGGAAATGCTGTCGTTAAAGCCCATTCGTGTAGTAGTGACAATATTAAGAATCCAAAATATTTTTCAATCATACTTGATTGTACTCCTGATGCAAGTCATCAAGAACAAATGTATTTTATATTATGGTGCGTAGATGTTTCTTCAACTTAAATACAAATTTTTTAATATTTTTTAGAATTTTTAAAAGTAGATGATATAATTAAAAAAAGACATTTTTGATACTATTATGAATGAGATAAATAATATTGTAACTTAAGAGGATAATGTTATGATAATGGATCAAATATAAAAGGAAAACATCAACGTGTGCAAAAAAGAATTTTAGACATTAATCATCGATCATTTTATACTTCATGTGGTTGTCATAGTCTAAATTTGATACTTTGTGATATGACTAACAACGCATATACTCTATTTTATTCTTTAACAAAAAAGATAGAAAATTCTACAAGATCATATTTATAGCCTAACTCTCAAACCATTATCACAAACACGATGGAAAAGTCGTATTGAAAGTAGAAAAGCTTTAAGATTTTAAAATCCACAAATAAGAGATGTTTTATTAAAATTAGGTGAAATTAATGATGATCTTAAAATAAAACGTGAAACTGATTGTTTAACAACTTATGAGCTTGAAAATTTTGAGTTATTGTTAAGCATGACTATTTGGTATGACATATTATTTACTGTAAATTCCATTAATGAAAAGTTACAATTAAAAGATATGGGTATGAATATTCCTATAGATTAATTGAAAGGTCTTATTTCTTTCTTTGAAAAATATAGAGAAGATGGATTTGAAAATGCTATAATTTCTGCCATAGAAATTGCTACTGAAATTGATATAGAACCTAAGTTTCGTGAAAAACGTGTTATTCGTAGAGAAAATAATTTGATGAGAATATTGATAATGAAGTTGTAAAATCGCCAAAAGAATCATTTAAAATTGATTATTTCTTGTATATAATAGATCAAATAATTACCACTTTAAAAAATAGATTTAAACAATTTAAATATATATGAAGATATTTTTTATTTTCTATTTAGTATTAGGAAAAGTCTTTGGATAATAATAATTTAAAAGAATATTGTTTTAACCTTGAATGTTCATTAAAACATAATAATCGCTCGGATATTGATGGATTAGAATTATTTACAGAACTAAAAGTTGTAATAAAAATTATACAAATAAAAAATAATATATCGATTGACATACTTAATTATATTCTTTCTAAATACTTTTATTACTTATAGAATAATGTTAATAATTTCGGTAAGTGTTGCTTTGATGGAAAGAAATTTTTCAAAATCAAAATTAATTAAATATTATTAAAGATTAACAATGTTTCAAGAAAAATTGAATGGATTATTTTTAATATTGATTGAAAAAAATGTTAAAGGAAATAAATTATAATAAATTAATAAAAAAACTTTGCATCCTTAAAAGTTCAAAAAATAAATTTTCAATAAAAATATTAATTTTCATTAAAAAATTATTAGACTAAAAAAGATTTCATTTTAAAAAATTTATTTTAAGCCTTTAAATATGTTAGACCGATCCTTTGTTTCATTGTTCTTTTTGGGGTTTATACCCCCGTTGATAATACCATAAGTTGATTAAATTCAAATTCATTTGGAACTTGTGATGGAAAGGAAAGTAAAACACATAGATAAAAGTGTAAGAGTCATGCCTATGACACATGAGTATATTTTTCTATGTAATGTGAAAAGCAAGCATCAACATGCATGATCATGTCCATATCCCAGCTAGAAATCATGGTTAATTTTATAGATTAATTAATAGAAATGTTTTATTGGAAATCATGGTAAGAATGTAGATTATTTTTACATTTTTTTTTTGCTTTCAATTTGTTAAACAGTGTCCTAAAACACTTGCCATAATTTTTCTAAGTGTGAAGTGATTGTGGAAAAAAGCGTGTAAAGGTAATCGGCATTATTTAACATCAACATCATGTATATTCAAATATTAAATATCGTATTAATTGATCAATAAATTCACTAGTACTACATTCATTTTTTAAATAAAGCGAAACGATTAGGAAAAAAAAGCGTGTTAAAAAAATTATTTAACATCAACATCATGTATATTCAAGTATTAATTAAATATGATATTAATTAATCTATAAATTCACTATTACTACATTTATTTTTCTACTGAAAAATTTATTTGAGGATCATTATTCGTTAATAAATTTGTTGTCTACAATTTCAAAACTATTTTTCTCTCATAGCAGTAGAAGTAAATTTATTCCGGCAACAGTGTCCAATAATGAAAACAACATAAAATATATTTTGTTGTTTTAATTTGTTGCACTGTACGAATTGAGGTTTTAAGGTTATGTATGCTAAAATTAGCTCAAAATTAACTGTGAAAAGTTAATTTGTAGCTGAAAGTTAAAAGTTGATAGTTGGAAGCTTAAAGTTAATTTATTAAATTATAATTATTCAATAAAATTAGTATTTGAAATAGTTAAAAAAATGTAAAATAACAAAAAAAAATATGATTTATTCAAAAAAGATACCTAGAAAATTAGATAATATATAAATAAAAATCTATGAGTAAAAAGTTAGTATTTTAAATAATATTAAAAATTACTTAAAAAAAGTTTTTTAAAACGAACAGTTAAATAAATTTTTTCAGTTACAAAACAAACTAAAAACTAACTGAAAATATGTTTGGAACAAATCCTAACTATAAGCCAACCGAATAAGTAGCATACAAAATTTTACCGTACAAAATTTGACGGTAAAAGAATGATAATTAATAGTCTAGCCATTTTTCTTTCCAAAAAAATTCATGCAATATTTTTTCACATTTTAATTATATTTATTTTACACTTCTCTATGTCTTTATTTTCTTTCTAAAACACATCACTTTTTACATTTTTTTTTCTTTTTTATAACCCTTAAATTTATAATAAAATAATCATGTTTTATTATTATACCCACCATGAAACCCATAACACGGAAAAAGAGAGGTCATCTTGAATGTTAAAGGGTACAAACCATGGGATTGACTACGGTTATAATGCGGTAGATTCAAGATTTTACGGAATTTAACGAAGAAAATTGAAGCTTGAAAAAAAATTTAAAAAAAAAAAAAAACTATCCGAAGACCCAAGGGAACACTGTTTCCAATTCTATATTACAACCCCAATCCAGATGGCAAGAAAATTCGGACAAAACGTTAGAGTGGTATGACGTAATTTCTCCATGAAAAATTGAAGCTTTCAATCTCTCTTCACATTTTCACACCTATTTTATAACTATTCATTAAAATATTCTTACTTTAGAACAACCATGGATGGATAAATAACCAATATGAGGATAAAATATATGTGTAAAAAGAAGTGTAGACTAAGAAATGGAGAAATTTCACTAATTAAAGTGTTGTTTAAGCATTTTCCCTCTTAAAATATTATTCGTGTAACATTTCGGGTGCTGACGAGGGCGGAAGGTGATCGCCGGTGCAATGAGGCACGGATAAGGAGCGGCTCCTGACAGGCTTCCAACGGGAGGGGTATATCAATGAATCGAATACACACCCGAATGAGAGGGATCCAGAGGTTGTGCAGGTATGAGACTGTATAGTTAAGGATAACTTAAAGGAAATAATAGGTATTACCTATACCAACAAGGTGCATCTACTTTTCGGTAGTTCATAACTTAAGAATTCCATAATTAAGCATGCTTGACTTGGAGCAATTCTGGGATGGGTGACCTCCTAGGAAGTTTCTCAGGAAGTGTGACAAAATAAAAGAGAAGGAAATCATACAATATATTAGTGCCAAGTTTTGGTTTTATGTTAAGTTTTGGGACTTGATTTGTCTCGTGTTTATTTTAGGCTAGATTTTGTAAGTTGTTTGCTTTTTTTTTCCCGTTTGACTTCGTGATTTTGGACATGGAAGTCAAAATCTGTTAAGGAGTATGTAATAATTAACTTGCCAAATCAACTAGCAAAATGGATGATGTGAAAGTATGGGACAAGTTTTGACCTCATGCTAAGTTTTGGAACTTGGTTTGTCTTGTGCTTAGTTTTGACTCGATAACCCTTTTTTGCTAACTTTTGGTAAGTCATTGGCTCAATTTTTGGGCCATAATAATTTTCAATCCTCCTAACTACATTATCCTATTTCAATAATTCTTGCTAAGAGGAATTTGCATGTTGTGGCAATTATAATTAAAAGGTAATGTGTTACTCCTAAAGCTTGGCCATATTCCTAATTCTCTTCTCCTTGAACTAAATATTTTGTTAATATATGAGTTATTGTAAATTTCTTACGGATTATTTGATTTTGATTGAACCATTTTGCTTATACAAACATCCATTCGGTTTATGGGTTAATAATTTGATTCATTTTTACGGGTGTTGTGAGAAGATTGTGGTTGCGAGGAAGGTGTTCTATGAAATGCCTGAGAAAACTGTTGTTTCTTGGAACTCGGTTATGACGGCTTATGTTGAGAGTCTTTCATTGGGTGATGGGATTAGGTATTTTTTTAGGATGTGGGGTTGTGGATTTGAGCCTGATAAGACTTCCATGGTTGTGTTGTTGCTCTCTACTTTTGTTTTTCAAACTCCATCCGTTTATATTTCTTTTTTATTATTTACTAATACTATATATGTTGTTGCTATTATATTTTATAATGAGCGGTTACTAATACTATATATGTTATTGCTATTATATTGTTATTACTTGCAGTTGGATTCAATGACTTACTTTTGATCTCTAATGCTTATCATAATGGTAGAGATATAATGTATTTGTCCTAGAAACTTCGGTTATATTATTCTCAGGATTTTAATTGTTTCTTTTTTAGATTAGATGTTTACTTGGCTAGTCATTGGTTGCTTAGATACAATTTTTTTTTATTAATGTACCTTAGTCATTAGATCAATTACTTTTGACACTTTTGTACAAGCATAGAAAACAAGGAACTTATTACTTTGGAGAGTTATCATATATCAGTTTGTTATTTATACCAATATATTGCTAGTTAGATGGTATATTATATATTTGTCTATAGTATATATTTGATTCAAGACTTGTGGCTAAAGTAGAGGTTTTCCTAATGTTTTAGATATTGTTGCGTGCAGTGTGTGAATTTTTTATACCTATGCGTATACCATTTGCCTAATTATTGCTTTTAACTTGTTCTTCCTTCTTTTTCGAAGTGTAGTAGTTTTTCCTTGACCCATTTTGGTCTTTGTGTAGAAGACTCTTTTGCTGTTCAATATTACTAGGATTAGTCTTTGAGTTTGATTTAAACAATGGCATGGAAGCTTACTATGCTGTGAAGTATTAACTTCACTTTTATTGAGTGATAGATGTTGTGGAATTTAGAAAAGCATAGTTTACTATTATTGGTTTCTCTTTGTCCTTATTCTTGATTTTCTTATAGATGAAATCAGATGGATTCTTCATTATTGGAGATAACAAGACATTCAATTGCTAATACCTCATATGTCTATACCACTAAAGCTCCATTACCATGTCATGCAAAAGCATCATTAAAACATAAAACTCGATCAGTAGTGTGAGACCATTTTAAAGAAGATTCTAATGAAGACTATAAGGCTGCATGCAATTATTGTGGTACCCTAATTAAGTTTAAGGGTGGACCAACAACTATGAAGAATCATTTATTGAGATGCCCTGATAATCCAGATAAAGGAGAAAAAGTGCAAAGATCAAATGTTTCCTCATCACAAATTATAGAGGGGCAAGTGGGTGGTGGTGTTCGCTGTTCACCAAACTGTTTTAAATTTGACCAAGAGTTGTGTCAAAAGGAACTTGTGAAGATGTTTGTGATTGTCAAGTTGCCATTTCGGTTTGTGGAGAATGAAGCATTCATTAAGTTTCTATTTGTCTTGCAACCACGATTTAGTGCCTCATCACGTGCTACATTAACATGTGACATTTTTATACTCTTTGACGAGGAAAAATAAAAGTTGAAGAAATTTCTTCCCAAGAACTGCGGGAGGGTTTGCCTTACCACAAATACATGGACATCAATCTAAAACTTCACTTACATGAGTTTGACTTCTCACTTCATTGATAATAATTGGAAGTTACAAAAGAAAATTTTGAGCTTTCGTCAAATCATAGGACATTCTGGAGAGAATATGGCAAAATATATTGAAATATGCTTGAATGAATGGGAGTTGGATTAGGTCTTTAGTGTAACTGTGGACAATGCTTCATCTAATGATCTCGAGATTCAACACTTAAAAAAGAGGTTCATGTTTCGATACAATGTACTTTTGAAGGGGGATTATATCCATATGCGGTGTTGTGCACATATTTTGTGCTTGATTGTGAAGCATGGCTTGAAAAATGTAAAATAATATGTTTTAAGAATCTGTGTTGCAATCAAGTATATCAGATTCCCACCATCTAGATTGGTTAAATTCAAGGGTAATGTTGAACAAAAGAAAATTATCTACAAGGGCCTTGTTTTCTTGGACTTGGAAATTAGGTGGAATTCAACTTATTTAATGTTGGAGGCAGCTATCAAGTATCAAAAAGCATTTGACAAGCTTGAAATGGAAGAAAAAAAGTACATTGATGATCTACAAAAGGGCATGGTGTACCTTCAAAATTGAATTGGAATGAAGCTCATTCACTCCTACCTTTTTTGAAGATGTTTTATGATGCAACATTGCGTATTTCTTGTTCTTACTATGTCACTAGTAATATATATATATATATATATATATATAAAGGAAGTATTTGCAATTGGTAGGAAGATCTGCAAGAATGAAAATCATAATGATGTTTGCATAAGTTCAATGGCTACTCAAATAAGAGTTAAATATGACAAATATTAGGGAACACCTAACGTAATAAACATTTTGCTATTGATTGTCGTTGTCCTTGATCCTAGGTGTAAGGTGAAATATGCTAACCACTATGTTAACTACTTATTTAATGAAGACCGGGCAGATGAATTGAAGTTGAAGTTGTCTTCTAGTTTACAATCACTTTATGAGCAGTACCAAGGTGTTGAGGAGGGCTCTCAAATTAACCAAGAAGTAGTACAATTGGATGAAGAAGATGATGATGAGATCCATGGGATGAGTTTCTATCTACGAACAAGCGGGCATTAAATTGATGCAAAAACTTAGTTTGATAAATATTTGAATGAAGATTTTTAGTCTTTCATTAAGTCAGTTAATTTTGATATTTTAAACCGGTGGAAGATAAACTCAACCAAATTTCCTATACGAGAAGTATGGCCCGAGAGGTGTTAGCGATTCAAGTTTCTACTGTAGCATCAGAGTTGTCATTAAGAGCTAGAGGAAGGATTCTTGATCCTTATCGAACATCCCTTACTCTTAGAATGATGGAAGTATTGGTTTGCATGCAAGATTGGTTGAACAGAACATCTTTTTCAATGTTTACTGATGAAGACTTTAATGAGCTCGAGAAATTTGAGCAAGGTAAGTTAATATCAATGTTCTAAATAATTTTGTTATGCTTTTATAATAAATTTTAAAAAATAATGAAATATTTTTCTATTTGCAGATATGTTGTCTCCACATGAAGGAACTTCGTTGATCGCCATTATTAATCGTTATGATTGAAGAAACATTAGGTGAAGGAACATTAGTTAAGTGTAATTACTATTTGTATTTACCTTGTTTGTCATATTGGTTAATGTTGTTGTTTTGTATGGTGATGCTGACTGCAACCCATGTATATTTCAGGATAATGAGATTTTCAAGCAGAAAAAGTTTAAGGAAATTAAAGACTGCAATTTCAAGAGCATTGCCTTATCACCAACAGTTCTAGGACCTAATTTGTTAATCAATAGGACCAAATTTGTTTCAGACTTTCTATGTCGTGTTATTTTTTTAGTCTAGCTTCTGTCAAAGTATATTGATTAGTGAGACTATGGAATTTTACTTGTATTTCTGCTGAAAGTATGAAATTTTATAACTTGTATTTCTGTTGTTTACATGAAAATGTTTATAGTTTAGTTCAGTTTTTTAATTTAAAATTTGTAACTGGACTATTTTTCCTCCAAAGAACAGTTCAATTCAGTTACTAAGAATTGTTTGTACAGTTCACTATGGGACAGAAATTGAAATAAATTGAACTTTAGTCACCCCTAGGATTTGGGGGAGTTAGCACAGAAAAGGAAGGTCATAGAGAAGAGAGTGGGAGTGAAAATATATGGTAAAGATCGAGGATACACCGTATAATCATGAAAATGAGATTAATCTTTTGATATTTTATAGTAGTCCAAAACAGGGTCGGTTCTGGACTCATTCAAGGTGTCCAACTGCATAGGGCCCCAAAAAATAAGGGGCCTCAAATATTAATTATTGTAACATATATTCAATACTGAAAATTAGAGGAGATGGTAATGCTTATTTTTAATAACCAAGGGGTCCAAGGTTCAATTCGCACCAACAATAATTTTTACTACTTTTACATTTCACCTAATAGGGAGCTATAAAAATAGTGTTTGGTAATATTTATTGAGCAAAGTATTTTTCTTATTTAAATGAATCATTTATTTTTAAATTACCAATTGAGGGCCCCATTTTCTAAAAAAGAAAAATATTAAACAGGTCCCGAGAAAATTTGTCCCGCCCCTGGTCCAAAATAGACCACCTTACTCTTGTCCGTCTTTTATGTACATGACAAAAAGTGCACATGCCTAATGTGTTTCTTCAAATGGCTCAAAAATGGAGATTATAGTTATAATAGTATAAAATTATTTTCAATTTTAAAAATCAAATAAATGTAAGTGATTTGTATTTGAATGAGTATAATTTATTTTAAATTGTCTGTGCATAGGTTATTTTTTCAAAAATTTAAAGTAAAAAACTTAAATATATTTTTTATTCTTAAAATATAAAAAATAGCATTATATATAGCATAAAAATATTTTTATTTTACAATGTTTACATTTTTAATTAAAATTACTTTTTACGTGATTATTACATGTCACTGTAACTTATCTATATAAACGGTCTGGTAAAAGTTTTTTATACAATAATTTTTTATTTTATTGTATTTTGGAAACGTCCGTGTTTTAAGCTAAAGTGAGACAATCATAACATTCCAAAAGAAAATTGATTTTGCATACAATTAGGCTGAACTTTACCATTATAGCAATTCATTTGTTTCCCTCAACTAGAGTATTTATCAGTGCAATTGATAAAATTATTGACTTGAACAGTACTTGTTGGGAAAAAAATTGCTATTCTAAACGGCACCATCTTCGCTTTATTTTCCTGAATCTCCTTGATGCTATGAAATCTGAAGCTACCTTCTATAATGTTTGTTTCAATGAAATTATCAACAGAGAAAATTTGAAAATCATTGACAATATTTAGTTTCAATAGGCTAAGCACATTGTTGAGATATGAAGAACAAAGGTTTTATCTACTTCCATATAAATAACCATAGAGGACTAGAATTTCTGTGGAGGTTGGTTTTAGGTACTAGCTAGATTCAATGCTTCACCAAATTTTCCACGGTATAATTGACTGAAAGATGTGGACCATAAGGTGATAATCCAATTGCTAATTCCTTGTTACCTTAACAAAATTCAATGAGTTTCATTTAGGTACAATGTACAAAATATAACAAGACACATTGCCAGAAACGACCTATGTTTGCTAGTGCCATCAATTTCATAGGTCCATTAGTTTATTGACCAAGTTTGCTGAATGAGTGGTCTCTTTTCATTATGTGTAGTTTTTCTAAAAAAATTTCAAACTGCATTTGATGCTATGGCTATATATGTGATTCTTCTGTGCAGAATTTCTCTGCTGAACTTTAAATGCAATTTTTGACAATGCCATGTGTTACATTGTATGTCTAGGTGACCATACATCATAAAAGGAAATGTGATTCCTTGAAGTTTCTTCTTTGAGGACCACATTGTTGTAACATGGAAAGGGGTTTGACAATAACCCCCTTGATAAGTGCAATCATTCTGTTATACCCACCCCCCTAATCATAGTGTCTGGAATTTGGGGGTAAAATCACATTCCCCTTGACAATTTCTCACCAATCACTTGAGATTTAAAAGGACTTACATAAACCCATCAATATAATTTGATGGTAACAAGGGATTGCACAGACAATGTTAATCCCCAACACACGGTTACATAAATCAAAAGGCAAAAAAGAAAATGAAATGGTTGTGATTAAGACATGCATGAAGTATTTGACTGTACAGAAGTGGACTGGAATATCTAACTCGCTATACCTTACCACATGACCTTTTTCTTTTGGTTCATTGGAGAATTAAACTTCTAATAGCATGGTCATTGGTCAGATCCTAATCTTATAGATTAAATAGGGGTTAATTGAGTTACATACTCAATGTATATGTCATGTTAGGTGTCGACAGTGATTGTTGTTTAAAGGTGTCAATGACAACATGAATTTGTTGCAAATTCTTTTTCCTGCTCAGACAGACATCACGGTTAATTCCTAACTCTCTCCTCTAACTCATTGAATTAAAAATTAATCTCATTTACACTGCGTAACTGTCATTTGTTCAAAAAAGTTTCATACACAATAAAAATCAAATGAGTTCTTCCACTAAATAAATTATTATCACCCATATTAACATTGTGAGGGAGGTAACCATGTTATTAGTTTACAAGGACAATTACCCTCATCAATTTTTGTTTTTCTTCTAAACAAATACAATATTGAAAACGGTCCAAAAGAAATTACTTATTTCTTTGAAGTTCCTTTACAATTCTGCATAATGCTATCTACCCCCTCCCAGGAGCATTTTGTTAGGATATTTAATGACCTTTAAAGAACGGGAGGCTATACAAAATATATTTTAAAATAATAATATAAGAGTTAAAAAAAATATGTACAATGATCACATTGAAATTTGAACTTAAAATCTTATGCATACTATCCAAAATTTCCCATGCCACCATTAAACCAATCCTAAGGCTTAGTTAAATTATATTATTCTCATAATAAATACATACTTTTATCATATTAAATATCCGAGTTCAGTTATATTCAAATTAAAAACATGTTGGTATATGTTAAGTTTTAAATATCTTTTAATTTGATAGATAAATTAATTTATATAAGAAAAATATAATTTTTTATAAATTATTATCAAATCATGCTTTAAATTTTTGTCCACTCAATAATTGTTTTGATTCTGCCCCTAAACACAGTAAGATAGTATAACACTGCGTCAATTCTATAAATTAATTTGTTGCCATCTACATGAGCTTATGAGCAAACTCACATTAAAATTATATATCAAACGCACTTTCAAGATAAAATCATAGAAATTAATGCATTTTTTTTTTATCAACTTATCATGAAGAATTAAAAAATAACCTTTTATTTTTATTTTTTTAGAGAGTTTTTAAAAATAAGAGATTACTTTCCCAAAATTAACCTCTTCCAAGCACATCATCATACATGATAAATTATTGGGTGGTCCTATAGATCATATATTCCTAATTTAATCATCACATAACATATAATAAAATATTATTAATTTTTTATTAAAATATATTTTTAATTTCTCAAATTTGAGTAACTTTAAATTTTGGTTTCTCAAATTTAAATTTATTTTTTTAGTACTCCCTCTATTTAAAAAAAATGTTCTTTCTAGCCTCTCAATCTCCATAAAAATAAATAAATATCACAATTACCCTAAAATCAATTTGAATTTTTTTTTAATAGAGTGACTAAAAAGAACATTTTTTGAAAATTGAGGGACAAAAATAAATAAATTTAAATTTAAGAGATAAAAAATAAAAATGACCCAAATTTTAGAGACTAAAGTATATTTAGAGTTTAGTTTTCTCTCGTAGATTTATAAACTTAAATACATTGCATAGAGGAATTGATTGGAATTATATATGGATACTTGGTGATCTTAGAGTACTATTTAATATTATTAGATGGATCACATAGAAAAAATTATTAGATAGTTGTGGATCACATGATCCTTATTTAACTTCAGTTTTATAATGTAACACCCCGTAGTACTCCGGTTGTTACTCATCTTGGTAATAGAGTTTTCAGCGGAAGACTTATTAAAAATCCGTTTTGGAAACATAGTATAGAAATCGTGATTAAATTTTTCCAAAACATTTTCTCAAATTCTTTTCCCAACATGTTCACATAATACGATACTGCAATGCTAGATTTAACTTAACGAATAATCCC
>PYAF01004035.1:528384-541377 GCA_007407185.1 Glycine tomentella | reverse complement strand
TTCAATTTACCTAGCCATAGGTCTTATAATCACAACTTTAATTGTCATCTCTTATAATTATATCATTTCAACTTATAACATTTATACTAAGAGTTTTACTTGACTTGCTTGGCATAATTAAACTTCTTACACTTAACATAATCTTTTCCTTCTTCTTTTGAGCTTTAACTTAGTGCTTTAATTGTGAGGGTCATTATATATAACAGGTATCCTTATTTATATAAATAACTGCAGTTTTTTTTCTTATTTAGTTACTCAATATTATTTATCATAAAGGTTCATCACATAAAAAATAACTGATTTTTTTACTACTGGTTCGCAATCCCTGACGTCAACCCTCCTCCTTTATCCTGGCTTGGGACAAGTCATACATGCAACTACACATAGGCGAAGTTTGATGAAGATGTAAATCATATAATTAGAGCAGGGTGGATGAAATGGCGGAGTGCATCGTGGTTTTTGTGATCGCAAAATTCCCCTGAAGCTAAAAGGAAAATTTCATAAAATAACTATAAGACCGGCAATGCTATATAGAGCAGAATGTTGGCCAACATATAGACAACATGAGCATAAAATAGGGGTAGCAGAAATGAAAATGTTAAGGTGGATGTGTGGATATACGAAGATGGATAAGATAAGAAATGAGGATATTCGAAGAAAGGTATCAGTGGTACCAGTATGTGAAAAGATGAGGGAACATAGATTGAGGTGGCTCAGGCACATTATGAGACGGTCATTGGATGCTCCCATAAGAACAAGAGTTTGTTACTAAGTGTTCGACACAAAGAGAGGTAGAGATCGACTGAAACTTACCTGAAAAAAGGTATTTAAACAAGATCTAATGGAGTGGGATATAGATTGGCAGACGGTATGTCTTAGGACGAAGTGGAGAAAAACTATAAGCTTGATGAAGGGTTAAACCCATTAGTAGTTCTATGTTCCAATCATTCCCTTGTTTTAGTTCTTTTCCTCTTCTTTTATCCCTTCTTCCTTTCATCATTTTTTCTCTCTTTTATCTTATTTTCACTTTTTTCTTTCCCTCTCTCTTTCTCTTTCTATCTCATTTATGATTTATCATTGGGTTCATCTATCACCGACCTTAATTAACTTGAGTTAAAGATGTTGTTGATGTTGATGTTGATGAATTACTCAATATTATTTATTCAGGGAATAAGTAATAGTAGTCTAATTCCCACCAAATCATTAGTTCTTGAAACAAATTAATGTTGATCCATGGTATAATATAGAATTGGGATGTTTGGTGGGGATACTTTGGAGGATAGGATGTAATGTACTATACAATAAGATGTTAATATTCATTTTGCTGTTGGCTATGGTGAAATAAAATGAGGTGTTCATATGTAATAAACAATTTCTTTTTCTTTCTAACGTCGCATTTGTCTCATTATTTTATGATCTTCATTACTATCACAGAAACGCTACTTATTCACTTTCCTTTTAATTAAAATTATTATCTCACTAATTACAAACTTGAATGTTAGACATCGATGAATTTGTTTTTCTATACTTTCTTCATATCCGCTCAGACCCCACCACAGATAGTTTGATATATTTTTGATAGCTTCTTTGTGATCTTTTCATATAATTATGGAAAAAACTTTACTGTCAAAAAATACACAAATAAGTTACAAAAAGCTTTGTCCTAGCTATTCTGATTACAAGGTAAATTATGTTAATTAGTTTTATGATTATTCACTTAAAAAAATATAATTTAAAATTATTTATTTATTTATTATTATTATATAAAAATAGAACATATTTTGAATAACATCTAAAACAATTTACTTTTTCTAACCCGTGCGTCCAAAATGCTGGTATTCAATAGTATTAACTTAATTTAAAACCCTATGATAAAGTTTAAAACTCATGACACATGTTCCCAGTTCATAACATCATTGTTATCCACAATTCAAAACCCTAAATCCCCCTAGCTAGCTAAGTATTGATTCTCTGGTATAATATAGGTCAGGGACCACAACCTGATGTTTATACTTCATCCTAAAAATGGAGGTGAAGATGCCAACCATTAAAAGGATAAATGTTCCAAAATGGTATAGTAATTAACCTGTCAAAATTACACCACATGGATACATAATATTTTGAAAATGACATGATTTTATTTTTATAGACAACAAATTAATGTGTACGCGCGTATGACCAAACAACGTAATAATGTACGTTTCATGTTACATGTATTGACAATATTACAAAATTATCTTTGCATTGAATGGCCTAAAGAATTAGTTGGTATGTTTCTGAGGATGTAACCCTGATTCTTAGCTCTTTTTGCTGGTTGGTCCAATAAGGAAAGGGAAATCATTTTTCCTTTTCCTACTTCTTCATTTTTTTATATTAAATTTAAGAGAAAGGAAGTCAATTTGTCTTATTCTAGAATTAGGACAATACCACAAAGTTGAAGGTTGAACTGTGAAAATATCACAAAGTTGAAGGTTGAACAGTGAAAATATCACAGATTAGGACAATACAGTGTTGGTGTAGGAGGGGAAATTGTAATGCACTTAATCGAATTATGGTTAAATTCAGGAGACAAGTTGTTGTACAAACATGGAAGTCGGAAGAGCATGGTTATTTCATATATTTATGGAATAACTCTGTTATTCATTATTAATAAATTAATTTCTTTTATTTAGTAAAACAAAACAAATTATGACGTCTAATATCCTTCAAAATACAGTTATATTATACTAATTAAAATTTGATAATAGGGGGTGTTATGAGTTTGAATGACCCATGAATCCAAACCAATTTGAATCGACCTAAATTTAAATTTTGTTTTTATTTCGGTAAAACTCAACTCAATAATGATTCAATTTAATTTCAAAATGCTTCATTTTTTTATTATTTAATAAGTTTTAGAAAAATAAAATAGTTTATAACCTTTTGAACCCAATAAACCTTTTACTTTTAAATCAGCTCATCTATTAATAGACAAAAGGTACTAGAAGTATCCGGTTACAAGGAATCGGTGGAACAAAGTTCAAATCGATTGGAAATTTGTTACATCAAAACCAGCGATTATTCAATATTTAACAGAATGTCCATAAATATCTCATAACCAATGCATGGCTGCCAACAAAACATAAGTGATCTATTTCTATCCATTACATCAGATCATTAGCCATTGAATCCATAAACTAAATCTAGCAATAACTGCACTTCCAACACATAAGAGCAGATTTTACACTTATATGTATGTAAAGCAAAGTGTATTTTTTTCCACTATATCTCATAAAAACACAGTATGCCTTGACCAACGAAAAATCTCCCTTGACCAACAAAAGACTATCCATATTAAATGCTTCCAAGCCATATCGAGTGTGCCAAATTAATTATGAGACAGACCAAGGTATACATCCTTGTTTGATTGCCACAAGATGAAACTTGCCAAAAAACCTATAACTTTATACTTCAACCAAGTCCATGAAGTGAAATTAATATCATCTAAAATATTTTCTAATTCGGGATTAATATTCTTAAACACGACCTTGTTTCTCACTTTCCAAATACAAAAAAGTACTGAACAACAAATGATCCTCAAAATATCATCATCAGCCAAATATGTAGCCAAACCGTGGAATTGCCAAAAGTGACCATCGATACTACCATGTGTGGCAGTATGTATTATTCCACCAATCCATTCATAGCAGTGAGACCATATTTTTTTTATGCAAAATGACAATTAAAGAACAAGTGTGTTACCCCTTCAATAGATGAGTGACAAAAATGACAAAGAGTATTTTGTGTTCTCTATGATATTCCTTGAGCAAAGATTGTCCAAAGTTGGTAGACAGATCCTAAAAGCATGTCAAACCAAGAAATTCACCTTGTTGGGTACTTTGACCTTCCACAATACCTTAAACAAAGGTAAAACTTGTGATTCCTCCACCGAGTCCACCCGATACGCATAAGTGGACTTTGTTGTGTATATTCCTGAATTTTCCAACTGCCACCACCATGAATCCTCCAAGATTTGAGACCCCTTCATATAAGAAATACTTAAAAAAAGGTTAGCTTGATTTTCCCTCTCCCACTCAAAGAGTTCTCGCCTCCATGTGAGGTCCCAACTCCAAGTATTTCCCCTCAATGAGCCCACCTCACTAATAAGACTTTTTTTTGTTCTGAA
Source organism: Glycine tomentella (assembly GCA_007407185.1). Lineage (NCBI taxonomy): Eukaryota > Viridiplantae > Streptophyta > Magnoliopsida > Fabales > Fabaceae > Glycine > Glycine tomentella. Next base: position 537,212 of record PYAF01004035.1, on the reverse strand, counting down.
ATCGAGAATAGCCTAGGGAAATGATTTTCTAGAGTTTTTCCATCTAACCAAGGATCTTTCCACAATCTACTTTTTTCACCATTATCCACCTTTGTTGCGCACTCGGTAAGTATACCGGTCGTACAAGTAATAAAGTGATAGAGTAAAGTGTATCGTTCCCACGAGGATTGTTTGACCAATTAAATTATAATGTGAATCAATAAGTTGGATAATAAAGAATGTGAATCAAGTTGTTGTTGTGTGTGTAGGAATAAGCTAAATTAAAACCTAAATATAAACATGAATGTATGGACAACTATGGAGGATTGTGATGATATATGTGATTAAGTAGCTAGGGCATCCACACTAAATGTTCCCTACCCTTGTACATGTATTGTCTACTACTTTCATCAAACCAAGTTATTCAACATGCATCTTCATACAATGATAGCCAAGCCCTACTTCCGTAGTGTTCTTAACCCTTTGACTTACTTTAATACCCTAATCCCTTAGTGATATTGGTTAGGTCAAGCATTAAATGATGCATTAAATGGTTGCAAGCATACACTCCTATCCCTAGTTAATGTAAAGCTTGTCACTTTACCCAAATCCAAGCATAGAGCTCCAATATTCCTATTGTAAACCCCAGCTCTTAATACCTAACTAGAGTGATCAGTTCCAGAGAGATAGAGACATGCATTCAACAGAATAAAGTGAAATAACTTCATATTAATGAAAGATAACATTCAATATAATCCCAAAAGAGGTTACATTCAGTGCTTAGCCCTAACTACAATAAAGAACTAGCCAAACCTCATAATGGGTGGTTGTGTTACAAAATGAAATGGCATACCAAGCTGAAATGCAAGGAGAAGAAGATGGAGAAGCAACCCCACTTGACCTTCAACTCCCTAAACCCTAGCTAAGGCACCCAAGCCTTCTAAAATCCTATTTTGTGTTGTTTCCCTCCAAGAGTTCGTGCATTCAATGCTGAAGATTGAAGCCTTTATAGTGTAGCTTGTGAAGTCTCTGTTTTGCCCTTGAAATGTTGCTTCTGTCGACCTGTGGCGCTCCTGGCACGGGCTTGGCGCTCTTGGCGCTGGCTGACAGAGAGTTTGGCGCCCTTGGCTCCAATCTGGCACTCCAGGCGCCAAGATCCAGGGGGTGTGGCGCCTCTGGCGCGGGATTGGTGCTCCTGGCACCAAATTCCAGTGCTGATGACGCTTGAGGCGCGAGACTGGCGCCCTTGGCGCCATATTTCAGTACTTATGGTGCTCCTGGCGTGGCCTTGGTGCTGACGGCGCCAACCTCCAGTGCTATTGGCGCTCTTGGCGCCAATTCTGGCGCTGATGGCGCCAGAGTTTTCTCCAGACTTGGCTCTTTTTCTTCTTGATCTTTGCACTTTTGGTTAGTTTCCTGTCAATGCATCATATGAGCTCAAATCATGATTAAACAAGGGTAATAATTCATGCTTAATGCTCAGTTCTTGGTCTAAAAAGCTTGGAAAACCTTATATGCTAGACGCACATCAACCTTCCAAGTCACACCCTTATCAAACCATTTGTTATCATTCAATCCTCCACAAGTTTTCTTTATGTTTTTCCACCATATCATTCTCATGGATGCTCATTATTGTCCAAGATTCCACAATGACCATTATATTTTGCTTTTCATACTTCACTCCACAAACCATGCTCATGATGAAATATATTCCACCGTAACTTGCCAAGTAATGATGTATTAAAAACTTGCAAGTCCTTCATACCCAAGACGCTATCCTCCATTTTTTGGCATGTCTTTCCAACTTTCCCATGCAACTTTGTTATTTTCTTCATCTCCACCCCACAAAAATCTTAATGCTCACTAGAGTCTTTCAAACCTTCTTCGGTATTTTAAAGAAAGATAGGAATAGGAAAAATAATGGTATTGATGTGAAGACAGAGTTGATCAAGCAGATTCTACCACTAAAGGAGATGTGTTTGTGCTTCCACAAAGATAACTTCTTTCAAAATTTATCCACTACGGGTTGCCAAGTAGAAGTGTACTTATAATTTGCCCCAATCGGTATACCAAGATAGGTGAACGACAAGGACATGAGTTTGAAATTAAGAATGTTAACAAAGTGGTCAACAATTCTCTTTTCAACCCCAATAGCACCAAAATTACTTTTGTGGAAGTTAACCTTCAAACCCAATAAAAGTTCAAACAATCTCAAAATTGTTTTAATGGTGAATACATTTATTTGATCTACCTCTCCAAAAAATATTGTATCATCCGCATATTGAAGCAATGACACTACGCAACTTCCATTTCCTACCTTATAACCTTTGTAGTACCCTTTTGCGGATGCTTCCCTCATGACACCGCTCAAGCCTTCGGCAACCACCAAGAAGAGAAATGGTGCTAAAGGGTCACCTTAGCGTAAGCCTTTAGAGCATTTAAACTCCTATGTTGGGCTTCCATTGACTAAAATTGATGACCATTATGAAAAAAGCAAGCCCTTATCCAATCAATCCATTTTTCATGGAAACCCATCCTTTGTAGCATGTAAATAAAAAAAAATTGTGATACCAAATCATAGGCCTTTTCAAAATCCACCTTAGAAAAATGCATTGTTTTTCCTCCTCTTGGCATCATCTTTAATATCATTTGCAATTATTACACTTTGTAAGAGTTTCCTACCACCTACGAAAGCACTTTGGCATCCATCTATCAACTTTCCTAGGACAATACTCATTCTATTTTCTAAGATTTTATACAATTTTATAAAGACAACCCACTAGAGATAAAGGATGGTATTGGCCTAAATCTAATGGATTATCAGATTTTGCAATCATAGTAATAAATAAGTTATTTGTACCTCTAGGAAGAAAGCTGAACTTGTGAAACTCTTTAACAAAATTAATTAAATCTTCCTTGATCACCTCCCAAAAAGTCTTAATGAAGAGGAATGAATAACCATTTGGCCCTAGAGATTTAGAACTTTCACAGTCCCAAATCGCATTTTTTTATTTCTTCCACCTCAGAGTCTTGTATGAGCATTGCATTGTCCTCATTGAAAGAGAAGGAAATTCCACTCCATTCAATTTAGGTCTTCCCTAAATTTGTTCTTGAAAGCACCTCTCAAAAGACTTTTTTACTTCAGCCTTCACTCTACATGTTTCCTTAACCCACTCCTCATTCATTTTAATGCCATTGAGACCATTCTTTCTCCTTCTCCAATTGATGATTGAATGGAAAACTTTTGAGTTGTAATCTCTTTCTTTAGCCCATGCAATTCTTGATTTTTGAATTAGTAAATACTCGTTCAATTTTGATAATCTCCAAAATTCACCTTGAAGATGTATTTTTCTTTTCTTTTCTTCCTCACTCAAACTTCTCTCTTCCTCCGACAAATCAAGACTATTCATCTCCAATTGAGCATCCTCTCGTTTCTTCTTTAAATTTCCAAATTCCTCTAAATTTCACATGTTCAAAGCTTGTTTAGTGATTTTAAGCTTTTCCTTCAAGACATATGCACTTTGTCCCTCTACTTGAGAGTTTCACTATGTCTCTTTAGCTACCTCATGAAAAGATGGATCTTGGAACCAACAATTGAGCATTTTAAACGATTTGGGACACCAATCATAGTTGTTATTTTTAACCAAGATATAGGGCAATGATCCAAAACGTCTCTATTTAGAAACTCTTGTATTGATCCTTGCCAAACATCTAGCCACCCCCTAGTGCAAATGATTCTATCAATCCGGTTTTTAGCTCCCCTATTTGGACGGTACCAAGTGAATTTGTGGCCGATCACAGGAACATCTAATGCTTCCAAGTTTTCAATAAAGGCATTGAATTCCTCTATTTCCTTGTTTCCACTATTTCCACCACCATTGTTTGAAGAATCCACTCTTTCTCACGCTATTAAAATCTCATATGATGCACCACCTAGATAATTTGATGAAATTTTGTAGTCTAGGGGTTCCTTCCAAAGTCTTCTCTTACCTTCCAAGTCACAAGGTGAGTAAACGTTTACCAATGTGATCACCTTATTGTTGTCTCTCCAATTTCCTTCAATTGCCAAGGAACCCATTGCCTTTATGCACTCTTGACATACTAAAGACTGCATTGCCCCAACAACAAAGGAGACCTCCAGCTATATTATTTGTAGGTATAGCTTCCCAAGACACATCATAGTCACCCCATAATCGCTTATATAACTTTAAGTCTATGAAGTCCTTTTTTGTCTCACGTAGGGAGACAAATTGGATATCATATTTTCTTATGAGTCCTCTAACAATCTTGACCTTTATCTTCGCCCCAAGTCCTTTAGTATTGAATAATAGCACCTTCATAAAACTTGTTGTGTTTCCCAGCTTTGTTGTTGCAACCAAGGTTGTGTACCTTGCTTTCTTCTTTTTTCTCTAAGAGAATGAGGTTGTCAATAACTACCTTTTTGTTGCCATAGTCTGAGAAACCCATGTTTACATCGTGGTCCAGCATCTCTTTTACCTTACCTTTTTAGTTGTTGCTTGCATGTGACTTACTGCAATAGTGATTATTATTGTCAGCTACAGTAATGTTTCTTCTTTTGATATTAGAGCTCGAGATGCATGAAGCATCATCAACCTTGTTTGTAGAGAAAGGAGTTAAAGGTGGTGTGTTGTTATTCAGAGAATTTGACACTTTGCTATTAGACCTTAAAAGGATCCATTTGTTTGAAGTTAGAAGGGCCTTCGTTGGTTCGACATCAGAAGGACCAATAGTAATCTTTTTTAATTCAAAGCCTAGGGGGTTGGCTAATAGAAGCGACACAATGGGCAAGAGGCCCAATGACCCTTTTACCCTGATCTAGATTAGCACTTCTGTTTGTCTCCAAATTGTCCTTTGTGGTTGCCAAAAGCGCAACATCGAATTTGGTGTTCCCCCTTTTGTGCAAATTTTCCTTCTTAGTATCATACTTTAATATTCCACCCTTCTCTGCCATTGGGATTTCGTAGTTCATATACTTCTGACAATCGTTCGTTTTCCCAAGCTGTTCCTCTTCCTTTTGGGGCCTAGCATTCGTAGACTCGTCTTGGGTGTTACTGTTGGCAAATTTTGACCAACGATTATTGTCCAATGAGTTATGAAACGTATTATCCTCCTTCAGGTGTCTAGAATCCTGCCGCCGAATGGCATCATGCTCCGCTGCATGCCAGACATCAAAAGAGCACTCTAAGCCTAAAGATCCCAAATGCATACCCATTTCACTATCTTGACTGCAAGCATCTTCCTCAGTGCTAATTCTATCTCCTTTACAACAAAAGTGATTTTCAAAAACCTTCATCTCCTCCACAAGCCTGACCTATGTAATGACTCCATTGATGATGATTTTTAAGTTTTTTGAGATTGTCTATTAGGTAGAGGTCATGACAAGGACTCTCGCGAACTCAACTCTCTTGAGTGATAGAGAATCTTCATCAATATTCAAGACCTTCCCAAAGTCAGAAATTAAACTTGAGAGGCACTTTGTGTTCCACGTAGAGAATGGGACATTGTAGCATCTAATCCACGTAAACCTATTAGTTATGTGAGTTGATTCTTCCTATTTTTGCACTGATTTAAACATTGAAAGGAAGTTTTCTTCATGTTGTGTGCATAGACTAAGAACCTTTTCCTCATACAAGTCAGATATAAGAACCAAATTTCCACCCATATATCTCATAAAAACTTTTTGGTTTCCTTCCATGACATACAAACCATTTATTTTATCATGCATTTTTGGGTCAACTAATATTCCTTCTCAACAGTTTAGCAACAAATGTTTGTTTTCGGAAGTGGCTATAATGGATCAATCCTTCCATTCCTCTGCCCAGAGTGAGTTGCATCTCATTTTGTGTTGTTTCTTCTAAATGTGGCTCCTCCCCTTTTGAATTTTGGTAAATTTGCAAACAGCTTTTGACGTCCAAATCATATGTTATCAAGTGTTTTTTCCAAATTTTGAGGGTCCCCTACTTTTGAGAAGCGGGCAAAACCATATCTCTTATCTTGTCTTGATCTTCTGTATGCTACAAAGACCTCCTTGATAGCTTCATATCTTCTGAAATAGTGGTAGAGGTCTTCAGGTAAGAATGCCTCTAGGAAGTCTGTGATGTAAAATGACATTGTTGGGGATTGCCTATTTTTCCTATAGATCACCTCCTTCCATTCTCCTTGGTCATCATTAACCTTTAGTTTTTCTTTTTCCTTTGGATCGTTCTTTGTTCTGAAACGATTGGAAGTCTTCTTGTTTCGTCCTCCTTATTTCTCCCTCACTCTACCAACCCCATGTTTCACTCTCTCATCCACTAGTTCTCTCTCTGACATCTTTCTAATTTGAGAAACTCTTACACATCATTAAATTTGATAAACCCAATAAACCTAATTCAAATAATTCATTAATTATTGATTGAGCTGGTTCAGTACAAGTCTACAATAAATTAGGACAGGGCACAAATTATATGTGTACGTAACTGTGACCTATGCGACCTATTAATGAATATGGACAACATTATATCCTATTGTATTCTAATTAATTAAAAGAATTTTTGCTTAAAATATTTCCATGATAAACATGAGCTAGTGGAAGAAATTATAGTGATACTTATGTATTATAAATTGGTAGATACTTCACACTTATAATACATATTAAAGAAAATTAAAAAAAAAACTATTAATAAGGTTTTAACTCAGATATCCTCGTTGTACCACTCAATTTTATATTAGTTCGGTCATTTTTCATTTTTCTCTAAGGGCATAAAATATTATTATACAAGTACCACATATATGATAAAAGAAAGTAACAATCTTTATTTACTCCTACCTGATAAGTAATTGCTTTTCTCATTAATTATGCACTATATCCACTTAAAGTTCATGTAAAACATTCAACAATTAAGGTTATGTTTGATTGTAAATGCAAACAGAAATGAAATGAAACATTCATTCATATATATGGAGTTTTTTAATTCAAATGGAGGAGACGAACTCCATGCTATTTGTATATTTTAGGTTAAATTGTAATTTTAATCTCTTTCATATAATTTTGATGTAACTTATTCATGCTTATGTAGGTTACGCTTGTGTGATAAGTGTTAAATAAAATGAGAAATAAAAAGAAGTTGATAGAAGCAGTTAAACTCATAACATTTTATTTAAAGATAAGATAATAAATCACTAAAATATTTGTTTTGGTTAGTTAATTTTATAAATAGTATTTTATATGTATCATTAGTTGAAAGTTTTTTGAATTATAAAAATTATAAATTAAAATAAAATATTTAATATTTGATTTTAAATGTATTTATTTTTATTATAAATTTTTATTTAAATATAAACTAATAAATTATTATATATAAAAATCCATCCTTATTTAATCATAATTTTAAAAAATTACATAAACTAATATATAGATTATTTTAAAAAAATATTTTATATAATTTATATAAATTACGTAAGTTTAAAATAATATTTAAATAATCAATAAAATTAAAAGTTTATTATTTTTTATAATTAAAACAAAAATTTGTATTATTTATATCTAAAAATTTACTAAATAATTTTTCATAGTTAAAACAAAAATATTAACATGTAAGTGTCCTAAAATAATTATTATTATATAATATATGCACTGAGATTTTATTTATTGAAATGTATGTAGAAATAAATATCTCAAACGGACACATTTTCTATTGGATTACACGATTTGGTTTCTTAAGAGGAAGTTGTTAACTTGGAACTTGGTGGATTAAAATTGTGAGGCATTAACTTCCTACACCAGACAAATTTCTTATACACCCAGGACTTTTTTCAAAATGCCAATATTATCCTTGTCTGTTTTGCTTTGTTTATTTTCACATACACCAGCTGAATGCGTCTTCTTCCTTCTCGCTCCTGTTCTTGGTTCTAGCTTGGATTCTTGGTGGTTGTTGGCTTGTTGGTTTGGTGTGGAGGTTGTTGTTAGCAGTCGTGGAGGTTTCGTTGGTCGGAATCATCATCGGAGGTAAGTTCTGGGGTTGTTACTGTAGCTGAAAACACTCGTACGGATTGAGAATCCGTAAGGCTCATACGGATTGGCAATCCGTAATGCTCATTGGCAATCCGTAAGGCTCATACGGATTGACAATCCGTATGAGCCTTACGGATTGCCAATCCGTGTGAGTGCATTTTTTTTTGTTTTTATGTTTGTTTTTATTTTTGTTTTTTTTTAAATCTTTGTGTTGTTTTTGTTAAAGGTATTAATAATTAATGTATTTGTCCTTTTAAGTGATGTATTGAATATGAATTAAAATAACAGTTAAGTGTGAAATGAATATACAGTTACTTTGTTAATGATTATTTTTTTGAATTTGTTTGTTTATTAAGATGGACAACGATGAGTGGATGCATGATGAATATACAGGTACTTTGTTAATGATTACATGGAAATCATTTTGTTGAGGTATTACTAATGTCATTTCATTTGTTTCCAATCATTTTACGTAACAATGTGTTGACTTATGATTTTGTTTAGGTAACTTTGCGAAGCGGATGTCCTATGCCACCAACTGTTTTATTATGGTCAAGACATTGTCATTCTCAAGCACAGCACTGGCCAACAAGTTATATTAGTCGAATGCAAAAATATAACAGTTTGACTAGATTCGCCACAGATTATGTGGATTTGGGAAGTCAAAAGTGACTCGTTTGACATTACTTTGTTATTTGATTAGAATGAATTGTGTAATTCTTGTATGGTAATTTGATTTGTTCAGCTATTGCGAAATGAAAATTGTGTTCATTTTATCCACACATGATGTTTAAACAATTAAAATATTAATGTCATTAAGCCAAAATGTTAACAA
>PYAF01004035.1:506188-528284 GCA_007407185.1 Glycine tomentella | reverse complement strand
TTTGACATTACTTTGTTATTTGATTAGAATGAATTGTGTAATTCTTGTATGGTAATTTGATTTGTTCAGCTATTGCGAAATGAAAATTGTGTTCATTTTATCCACACATGATGTTTAAACAATTAAAATATTAATGTCATTAAGCCAAAATGTTAACAAATCTGTTCATATATTGGCCTATGCCATACAAAGATGAAAAGGTCAAAGTACGTCATTCCGTATACACAATCAACTCCTGGGACGTCTAGACCTGACATACACAATCCTATCGTCACACACACTGCGAGCTAATGTGATACACTGGTCTACAATGTCGAATGCGTCAGTGCCAGCTGTAACCATTCGAAGATCTATCATTTGTTGCAATCTCTGGGCAATCGTGTGGCACATACCCTGAATAGAAGAATGAAAAACATGTAAGACAATAATGTCACCAAACCAATACAAATAACAATCAAAACCAAATGACTTTTAGCTTAAACCCTGATCACCTGTCTCCAAAGAACAGGTGATAAGTGGGCTTAACCCCGTCCTGGCAACCAAACCTTCGATCTCAGGTGCTGGCCTACCAAATTTCTGCACCTTTCGCCCATGAGATGCTAACTTCAGCTCAGATCGTTCCTGTAATTATTGTTGATTACATACCAGAAAACAAGTCGCAAAGATAAAAATCAAATGCAATAAACAAATGTAATTATATTCATATGCAATCATACCTCTCCCATCCACACCTTAGCTACGATGTGATTAGCATAAAGAGTCAACACTGAAGTGTCATGTGGGCCACCAAGAAATCCCTCGACCTCAGCATCAATGGTTGCCTCAACCTTAGCATCAATGCTTGCCTCGACCTCAGCATCATCAAATCGTCCCTCATCAGGTGCAACAATATCACCAACATCGACGGCTTCCTCAGCAGCCACATCGTCAACAACACTAATCCTTCGCCGTTGTCTTCGAGTGGATGTCGTCGGCCTTCGCCGTGCTGGTGGTTCTTCTTGAACAGCTTCTCTACCCTCTCTGGCCAATGGCCGCCCTAGTCCTCTCATTTTAACCATTATCTGACATTCATTCAAACCAATTTGTTAATTACAACTTCAAATAAATTCATACTCTTAAAAATGAAAATAACATATATACAATCACAGTCAGATGTGCTCCAAGAATCGAACCTATCCAACTTCAAATCTGAAGTACCGCTATAACAATAAGAAAAAGCTCAATTCCAAACAAAGATTTTCAGTAAAATAAACGGATGGATTGTGATATTGTTATAGATTTCAAATGGTATGGATTCCATAGACTCAATATGTGTAAGGCACCTGAAGCCTACACTTCTTATTTATCTTTGTGTGCGTGTGCATGCTTAGTCTACTTTGTTATTCATAATATCTCTAGCACAAATAATTTGTTTAATTACAGGACAACTTCAAAACCTCCAGGCAATATCACTGACCTTGATGTCTCCAAAAGTAGTCAACTGTCACCAACCCTAACTGTTTCCTCTAACTTTGAGGTACATTCCCCTATGGTTTATTATTTGTGCTTACTGATTGTGTGATTATTGTGTGCATGTGCTACAACATGGTTTTCCATTCTTTGACTTTTACACAATAAACTACCAATTTTCACCGGTACACTAGTCATCATATTGGGTTCGATACTAGCCTTATATATGGACCATACAAACAAGGGTATCCAATCAACATCAGCTTATAAAACACATCAATGCTCAACTAAACCAACACATAAGTATATGAGTATAATAGGTACATAAGTAAATCAATACATGAGTTTATAACACACATCAATGCTCAAATCAAACACGTTTCAGGGCTCACAAGATCCATACAGGCAACTCAATCCACATCATTTCCAGCAAATATTTTTTTTAATTTAAAAAATGTCAAAAAATACATACGGATCAGTAATCCGCAAGGTTCATACGGATCAGCAATCTGTAAGGTGCATACGGATTGGCAATCCGTATGATCCATACGGATTGGCAATCCGTATGGACCTTACGGATTGCTGATCCGTATGTACTTCACGGATTGGTGATCCGTATGCTCTTCACCGTTGCCAATCCTCTTTACGGAGCTTACGGATTGCCAATCCGTATGGACCTTACGGATTGTCAATCCGTATGGGGACTTCTTATTGTGAATCCGTATGGGGATTGACTTGTGCTTACGGATTCATGGCTTCTTACGGATTCAGTGATTTCTTCTAACGGATTAGGAATCCGTAACCATCAAACCTAATCCATATATCTAATCAACGTAAACGATAGCAGAAATTTAAAAAAATACAAGCCAGAACTCACGGATTTCACAATGGCGGCAAGGTGTTAGCTTCCTCCTTCGTCAATGGAAGTCAATGGCGGATTCTAATGGAGAAGACGAAGCGCACGCAGCGGCAACAGACCGGAGAAGAAGCGGGAGCGGAGAAGACGAAGAATAAATTGCTGGGTGTATAAGAAAATTTGAAACTGGTCCCTTTACTTAATCATTTTAACATGGGTATTTTTGGAATTACACTATTCATTGCTGGGTGTATAAGAAATTTGTCTGGTGTAGGAAGTTAAACCCAAATTGTGAAGGCACATGTTTGGTTTCAATTTAAGAAAGTATGTCTCAATATTGCACGTCAAATCCATTTAAAAGGCATAAAAGCAAGTAAAATTAATCAAGGAAATCTAATTCAATCGTTTGAACAAAGTACTTGAATTATTAATATCTGTTTTCAATTTCACACACACACATATATATATATATATCAGTTCTGGTTCGTCAAATATGCAAAAGACGTTTGTGAAGTGAGATCAGAGAAGTTGGATCAGAGAATGCACTTCCCAGTGAAATGTCCCTCGTTTAGAAACATACAGAGATGGAGAGAGAGAAAAGAAAAATGGAATGGGGTTATTATGACGGATTCTCTCTATTTTGGAAAGAAAATGGCAGAAAAGCTAGGATATTTTGGTTGTAATGATTTAAAATCTTTAGTTTTATTTTATTATACACTTTGCACTAAACGGACTAAATTAAATTACGTTTTACAAAATTAAGAACTAAAGTGATTGATTCTTAGAATAGAGTTTCCGACCCAAAATTGGACAAAAAAAACAGTTACGATTCAAAAGACAGAAGAAAGAGCAGGTTTGATGCATTAGAAAAAGTATTTATAAAGAAATGTATGCTTTATGATTAAACACGAGATAGATCCTTTATATTTCAACTTTAAAAAAATTAAAATTTGAAAAAGAAAATCTAGTTTTTTATCATAAACTTTAAATAATTTCTTAAAAATTATAATTACTTAAAATAAAATACTTTCAAAATTATACTCAAACCATTTAACTTTTACTTCATATAAAATCTCTAATAAAAAGCTTATGTAAACAATATCAAAATAAATAGGAGCCCCCTATTTCACTAATATGTTCGATTGCAGGAAGAAGAAAAAGAGAGAAAAAAGAGTGAAATGAACAGTAATGAGATTAAACTAACTTTTACACTATTTTAATTCAAAACTTTAATTTCCATCACTTTCATTTCATTGCACTCTATCGAACGGATCCTAAGCCAATGGTTTTTGAAAGGTGAGATACAAATGAAAGTGTTAAATTGATCATCAACACCATATTGTCAAATTTTGTTGGGGGAGGAGGGGTGAATTACACGTAATTTTGTGCGCGCACACTGAACCATATTGTCAAATCAATTTTAAAAATTGTTCAGCACCCTATAAACTCGTGATGCCTACCAGACCAAGGCACCAGAATCAAATACCCGGATGCGAACTTATTTAATAACAGGTACTAAAATTTCCAAAATCAACTGTGCCCATCAGAGATGATGATATTGCAAGTATTTTATTTTAGAGAAACAAATTTCTGCAGATTGTTCAATTTTTCACTTATAAACATATCCACACCGATAGTGAGAAGTGTCAGCAATACACTAACACACTCTTTCCTAATGCACTGCATATTCTTAATTGAAATTTATTAGAAATTATAAAATAGCAATTGACACTCGTTAAATAGGAAGCGAGACCCACAAAACTTCATTAGATCCAACAAATTTTAACCTACAGAAAAGTACATGTGTTTAAAATAATGTTGCTATTTTTCTATAGATAGCTGGCTAGATTATAACTACTACCTAATCACACGGACTTTATTTGAAAAAAATTACAATAGAGATGAAGAATGGTCGTTTTATGCAGAAAAACGTTTCGAATTTCTATTGTCACGCATGATAAGAAATCAAGTACTGAAGAAGCCACAGACTACCAAAACAAGTAAAAGAATCATAAATACTTGCTAAGTTGCACAAGGCTATGGCTAAATAGAACCAAAATATAAAAAGGTCAGGAAAATTGAAATGTGGAGTTAGAAGATATTAACTTACATGGGAATATTTCTATGGGGAGAATTGGCATGTACAATTAGAATGCAGGGGAAAAGCAATCTAATTTTCTAGTTCACTCCTAATCCAATCTTGTGAACACACCAAAGCTCGGACAGTAGCAGGATTAAGTGAGCTCCAATCGCGATCAAGGACTCTTGCACTATGATTAAATGCCAACTCTGGCGCAACTTTAGACATTGGAATTCCCAAAACATTGCGTGCCATCATGGATAGAACAGGATACCTGGGAGTGTGAACTCGCCACCAATTCAGTATGTTAAAATCAACATTACGTGGAAAGAGAGGTTCTTCCAAGTACTTGTCTAGATCCGATTTTGTGCCTTCACCCTGTGTGGTTTCATGAAGAAATTTATCAAACCCCATCAATCGATCCCTGGAGTCCTTCGCAGAACCTTGCAAGAGAAGTGGACCATTGCCAACTTGCCAGGCCAAACCTTGATCATGAGAAGCTAATGGGGAGCCTATTGAATGTTCATTGTATAGAGCCTTTACACCATTAAAGACCTCTTCAATTCGATTTGCAGACATGCTGCCATAAATTTGTGGATAATAATAATCTACCAACTTCATCTTGAATCGAGGGTCTAACATTGCAGCAACGGCCAACCCTAAGCTACATTTCTCCCAATACTCATCAAACTTGCTTCTCAATCTTGACGCCAAAGAACTGATAAACTCATCTGAATTCTTGGACCATTCAATCAAATGCAACTTAACATCACAGAGCTCAGGGAAATATATATTTGCAGTTGGATACTTGCTCTTAGCGAAAACATTGATAACCTCAACAAAAAGCTTCAAGTAGCTGGTAACCACTGCAACTCTCTCCCACTCTACCTCAGATAAACAGACTTTGTAAGCAGTGTCATTTTCTTGCAAGAGAATTAAAACATCCTTGAATTCTAAGGCAACTTCAAGCATTGAGTATGTGGAATTCCATTGTGATGGATTATCTAGAAATAAGCCCTTTTGACTAAGGATCCCAACTTCTTTAGCCATCACATTGAACTTTGCCAGTATAATTTGTGAACTTTTAATGTAACCAATAGTTTCACGAATCTTATTGACCATTTCACTTACAGCTCCCAAAGCATGCTGAACCATGGTGTTAATAACATTTGCAGCACAGCGTATATCAAATAATTGACCATTGCAATAAAGAAACCTGTTTTGCAGAAGTCTCTCACCAATTCTAACAGCAATGTTATCAGAGGTAGAACAACTATCCAGTATCATGGAAAACAATTTACGGTCAATATCCCAATCCATTAGGCAATTCATGATAGCTTCCGAAACCATGTCTTCTGTATGAGAAGGATTGATCCTTATAAAATTTAATATTCTCCTTCTTAACTGCCAAGATTCATCGATGTAATTTGATGTCAAACACAAATACTCCGCATCGCCCACAGCATTCCACACATCAGCACTAAGACTGATTTTCCCCGGCAATTTATCCAACATCTCATTCACCTTTTTCCTCTCTCTCTCATAAATCTCCATACAATCAGCCTCAACCCTATTCAACGACACAAGCTCAAACAATGGCTGTAGATTTTTTACAAAAGCTCTGAAACCAACATGCTCAACCATAGCCAATGGATATCCATGTAGAATAATCATACGAGCAAGATCAAATCGACTCCGTCTTTGATCAAAGTTACTAGTTCCAGTGTTGACAGAGTCTTCTTTCAACTGTGCCTGCTCAAATTTAATATTCACAAGACTAACAGTATTATCATCTTTGTTTGAATCTTGATCAATATTGAAATTTGCAATTGCTAGAGTTCCTTCCTTTCTCTTTTCTCTTGCTGAAATAAATTGTGCTATGCCATGGCTAGACCTTCTCTGACATCTGATTAAATGGTTCCTTAGATGTGACGTTCCACTGGTACTTGATCCGCTCAGTTTCTTTTTGCAATGCCTACAAACAGCCACACAGGTATCGCCTTTTTTAATCCTATCAAAATCATTCCAGACAACAGATTTCAACCTACTCGATTTGACAATGACAGCATCAGACATGTCCATTGCATGAACCTGGAACAAAAGTGTGCCCATCAAAATTCATTAAAATATTTCCACTTAGAGGGGTAAAAATACAATGAACAGGACCACATCTATGTCCCATCTACTACGTGATGTGGGTGCATGTGCGTTTATAATGATGAAACTGCAAGGAGATTTTAAATCTAAAAAAAAAATGTTACCATAAATTATAAGGCAAAAAGGGTAATACCATACGAAGGAGGTTTATTAAGTGAAGGAAATACAAAACATAATTCACTCATCAAATTCTACAAATGACTCAATTTATTATACAATGGTACAAAATTTATTATACAATGCCTATTAATGTCTCCACTAGACCACAACTAAAATTAATTTCTTTGATTTTTAAAGTGCCTAATAGTTCTTTATCATCAATAAGTACACAATAAGTATCATGTTATGCATGGCATATAACTAAAACACGTGTGAACTGATGGTTGGACTCAAGAACTCGCCTCTCCAGCCCAATTTGAACAGAAACTCAACTTCACCATTTTGAAGCCAACGACAAAAACACACATACAAAGCCCTTGTTCAAAGAGACTCAAGACCAGTCCAAGGCATCAAACATCCTCCGATTTACACCATTATCATAGTTAACTGGTTGTTACAGTTGACCTTTCATCAGTTTCTAATAGATTCAGTTATAAGGAAACCACCAGAGGTTAACCAATTGAGCCAATTGAACTAGTCCAGTTTTCAGAACTATTTTTTATACAGATTTTAACAAATACAACAACAATTTAGCTGACCAAAAAAAAAAAATACAACAACAACAACAACAAAGCCTTATCCTCCCCTCAAAAAACAACAACAAAGCCTTATCCCACTAGGTGAAGTCGGCTACATGGATCACACAACGCCATTCGGCATGGTTAAAAACCAAAGTTTCAGAAATATTATTAAGTTTGAGATCTCCCTTGATGATTTCTTCCAACATCCTTTTTGGTTTCCCTCTTCTCCTTTTCCCTAGGCTAAAAATCATGCAATTTAATCTTCTAATTGGCATCTCTTGTGGCCTTTTCTGTACATGCCAAAACCACCTTAACCGATTTTTTATGGGTGCTACACCAATCTTCTATCGTATAACTTCATTTTTTATTTTATCTTTTTTTTGCATGGCCACACATCCATCTTAACATTCTCATTTATGCTACTCCCACTTTTCTCTCATGTTGAATGGAAATTATCAGAAGAATTGGGGAGGGGTTGGATGTAATAAAATTAAAGAGGATGGGACGGGGAACAATGTACTTAAGCCCTAAAGTTACAAAATACAACTAATTAAATAAACTCAACATTATATTATTCACAAATGTGCAACTCTAAGTTTAAAAGCTTGGCAGAGAACCAAAGCTCCAGAAATAAACCGAGTAATCTTCATATGTCAATAAGTCACAAACAAAATCATAGAAGCTTAAACTTCTGATCTTACCTCTAACCATTATAATGTATCTTATTACCCAAAGCCCATCACTGGAAACCTATCTAGTGTACTATTATTCAGTAACTGACAGGAACTGTATAATGGAAACAATCACCACAAGAAAAATTATTTGTATTTTAAAAGTTGAACAAAAACACAGTCAGGATTTTTTTTTCATAATTTCATAGAAGCTAGCAGCTTCCTTTTAATAGCATTTGATTCTTCAAATCATAGTGAAAACCACTATCTATACATTGATAACAGAATGATCCATGAATTTTGTTTGATTCAACTCAACTAATCCAACATTTATCTAATCAACCTTTCAATCCACGGCTACAGAAGTAACTTTCAGGGGAGAACAATCCCTTCTCACAAGATAAATTTTTCATTCATTAAGGGAGATATAATCCAGGAGAAATTACTTATACAAAACTCCACAAATAAAAACCAGTAAGTAAAGGAGATCAGACAAAGTTGCACAAGGTCCCCAATTTCATATAACTCATTCCAGATTGATGGAAAATATGATGCTGCAGAATACAATCTAAAAAATCCTAGATAATTTCAAAACACACAATAAGTAAGCAATCATTGCAGAGAGAAGGGAGAAAAAATTAAAAACTGGTTGTAAGATACTAGTTTGCTTTGCATTTCCCAAGTCATCCATGATCCATGCTCAAAAAATAAAATTTAGTCACATAAAAAATTAAAATGCGGAAAACCTAAGAATCTAAAAGAGTGGACATTTGTTGCAAATTTTAAAACTCAAAAACAAGAAACCTTCAGTAATTTTATCTTTAACAGTTCCCCTTAATTCATCACCAAAATTCCAACACTTTCCAGCAAGCAAACTCTCATTGCTGTCATGAAATCAAACACATAAGACCATGCAACCACTCAATTCCATCGCCAACGGTAACCCTAACAATAAAATAATCACAATAACAAAACAAAAGGCAAAACCTAATGCATCACTCCTCCTTTTCAAAATGCAATTAATACAAAAAAAAATGTATATAAACTAAGGCATGATTTTGACGCAAGTTTGAAACACCCATTAAGCAATTGAGGCTGCAGCGACAGAGAATTCTCTATTACAGCCTTCAAAATATAAATCAACATTTTCAATTACGATAAAAATAAATTGAAGAAGAAACGTACGTAAAATCTAGAGAATGGAATGGTAGAAAGGAAGGAAACGTCGTACCGTGAGGAAGAATAGGTTGGATTCGGTGTGTGGTGCGTGCAAAGAACGAAAAAAGGGTTTGGAAGAAAACCCTAATCGGAAGGTGAAAGAAGGAAGAAGAAGAATAATACTAAGAGGAGAGAGCAATGTGGTCACACCACACAGGCGTAGCAGCTTCCTATTCTACTGCTCTTGTTGAAAGTTAAAACGCACCGTTTCATTATATACAATTAGGAGTATTCGCAGATCGGTTTGGATCGGTTTTTGTCAAATTTAGGACTCAACCCAATCAAATTTGATCGGTTCGGTTCGGTTCGGTTCGGTTTGCAGAAGAAAAAAAATTGAAACCCAACCCAATCCAACCCGTTTATAAACAGTTCGGTTCGGTTCGGATCACCGGGTTACCCATTTAATTTTTTTAAGAACTACTATTTTATATCACGATTCTTTCAAATATCTCATACAATTAACACAATATTATCAAATGTATGAAAATAGTAAAATTGATTCATTTAATACCATCAACATAATATTATAAAGTAGACTTATAATATAAATTAAAACAAAAGATTTAGTATCCTAGTTTCCTAGTCTACCCTTACACAACAATTATCCCAGCTGGTATCCTTATTTCCTAGCAAAAAGCTCTAGTATCAATTCACCAAGAATAGAGATAGACTAACCAGACTTGTATCCTACTTTCCCAGCCAGAAGTCACATGTCTCAATTCATCAAGAACAAAGACAAAACTGGTATCCTAGTTCCCAGCTGCGACCTTTTCCAAAGTCAAGAAGAAGAATACAATAAAATAGTTATATTTATGCTTATATTCCTTAAGCAAATAGGTACCTTTAAATCCTGATTGAGAGTTGAAGAATCAAACTTGTCAAACGCTTCTATATGATCTCACAACAATTCTCTCAATGATGCAAACATAAACTCTCTAATATTATTTGGAATGGAATGCATACATGAACACCAAAATATATTTCTATTTATACTAATTTAAAGATATGATTTTAACCAATTTTCGAATGCAATCCTAAATATATTCTATCATATTATCCAATCTAATCTTAAAGATATTCTAGTATATTATGCAATGCAATCTTAAAAATATTCTATCCTTTTTTTTAATGCAATATTAAAAAATATCCTATCTTATTTTTGAATGCAATCTTAAACATTTACAATATCATGTCTTTTTTTATTGTCAAATTATTTTTTTAATTTTTAATATATATATATATATAAATAATAAAATTTATATTATTATTACGGGTTCAAGGATCGCGTCATCGGATCAACAGATCTATAAATTTAAACCCATGACCCAACCCGTACATGAACGGTTTTGATCGGTTCGGTTCGATTTTGACCCAAATATATAAATGACCCAACCCAAACTGTTCAGATCGGTTCGAATCGGTTCGGGTTCACGGGTGACCCGTACTCGTGAACACCCCTATATACAACAATGGGTGAGTTTGTTAATTTTCAAAAATGTAACTTTAAAATATGTGTTTTTTATAGAAACATTTTTTTCAAGAAGTAAATAGAATTTATTTTTTAAAATAACAAAAAACTATTTTTTAAGAAAAACAGTTTAAATAAATGCACTAAAAAATATAAAACTATTTATTTTATTAAAATAAATATTTATTTTAATAAATAAGTTTAAACAAACTGATTCAATATACTTTTTTATCTTCTAAGTTTAAATATGTTTTAGTTATCCAGATATAACATATTTGGTTCTTAATATTACCAAGGAAAGAGGAGTATTAGTAACACATTTTTTTAATATATATTTTTCATCAGTTAAAATTTATTGAAAATTACAAAATCAAGACTCAAATAAGAGGTATGACTCATAAAAAATTATAATTTGTAATAAATTTTAATCAATAATAAAAATTGTATTAAGGAGTGTATTGCTAGTATTTAATAATTATATTTTTTTGTTAAAATTTTTACATTGTTAACTAATAAAAAATTTACTATAACTTTAAACTAATTATTGTAATTAAATTACTTATATAAAAAAAAAATTACACTGTTTTTTATAACTTGTTTTCTAATATATATTGTTGCTTTGTTCTTGTCGTGATAATATGACTAAAAATTAAAATTATTATATTTTGCACAGTTATAAAATCAAAACTATATGTTTGTGGAGACCTAAAACATACTCTGTGTATAAGTGATAAAATGGACTTAATTCGTCGAATCAGATTGCTTAACTTAATTTTTAAACAAGAGCGAAGGTTGCAGCGTAATTTTAAGATTTTCCCTTTGATTGAGATCTCATATCTATACGCCTTTAGAGCTAGAACTTGTGTGTTTGGCATTCTTTAGGATATTCTATTTTAGCATTTTCAAAAGTAGATAATGACTAGTTGATGTGTCAAATATTCACCAGTTAAAGATAAATATATCCTACATAGTAATAATAATACCTAATAACAATTAATGAATTTAAGTTCGGATGTTATACCTTAAAGATTAAATATGATTAAAAAAAACAAATTTATACAGGACAGGAAGTTGAAATCTGGTTAGGGTTGCAATTTAATTGTAAAAATAATAGGAAGTAAAAAAAAAAAGTGGAAAATAATAAAGGTTTTGATAGATTTAAGGACCTAGTATCGTGATTTCATATTTATTTTTATGTTTTTTCTAATTCTCTATTTTAATTAAAACTCCATCATCTATTCCAATTACTACTCATACCACTTAAGGTGATAGACAAAATTAGGTCATGTTTTGATAATTCTCTTATTTCTACTTTACTTCCTTATTGTTCATTAGGGCTTAAACTACAATGGAAGTTAAGCATAAGAAGTTATTACCAGCTATTAATTAGATTAGAAATTTCATGATCACTTGAGTTTGGATAAACCAATATTATGTTTGTTTGTTTTTAATATATGTGTATATTTTAATATTATGTTTGGATTATTTAAGAATGAATTTTATTATAAATGTAGTAATTGTTTAAATTATTTTTATTGATTTATTGTTATTAACCTTCTATATAAGTAAAATGGGGTTTTGGGTGTGAGCATGAATATATATATATATATATATGTATGTATGTATGTATGTATGTATGTATTTAGCGAATATGAAAATGTGAATTAAAATTACTACCCATATAAATATGTAATCAAATATGAATATTATTTAAAAATGTGGATATGTAAAAAAGTACTATAGTATGATATCCATTTTCATATCTAGGTTGGATGATCTACCTCTTCAACTCCTTCATCACTCTAGAATTTAGACATAATTTTCATATCAGAAAGTACTTAATCGGGGAAATCAAATGAAAAATTTCTATTAGAGTATGAAACCTGATTAGGAGAAACGGTAACACCTAAACATCATATATAATCAACAATTTTTAGTTAATAACCTACTATTATTTTATTTTTGGTTTATGGAAAAGGAAAAAATAGTATTTAAAAGGATAACTTTATTTTATAGAAAAAAAATATTTTTAACATTGAAAAAAAATGTTTTCATTATATTTTTAAAAGCATTTATCCTTGCACAAGGCTCAAGCTGACGAATGACTAAAATTAAACCAACCTTATGATCATACAACATTAGAAACACTTTTCAATTAGTTGTTAATCCATGCATATGTGGATTGCAGCATTCTTTTGGCATGTTCAAAATCGGGTAACTTTTATTTTGATTTTGATGTACAATTGGCAGTAGAACAATTTTTGACTATTGAATTCAAACTGAATTGAGGTAGACCTTTCATATTTGGAAGAATGAACTAGTTGTATGTTTCGTATATACTATATAGTAGCAAACCATAATACTTTAGTGGCAGAATATTGAGATTTGCATTGACTATCTTATACTTGAGCCATATTGATATGTGCTATAGTACTTTCTGCTATTTGATCCATCTTTAACATTGAATTTCATTTCCTATGCAACATATTGCTTGCTTCTTTAAGTCGGATTTTTGTTTAATTTTCATAGAGCTTCAATTATGGGTACTACTAGATAAGGTCATATGCTAAATTTCATCTAATTCTTGAATACTTCTTTGGATTGTTGACATAAGTCCTTTTAGATTAGCAACCTGGGAAGTCTCTTCACTTTACTGTCAATAGCTTTGTCCAAGAGATTAAGCTAACTTTAAAAAAAACTACGAAAAAAAAAACTACGTACCCCATTACTCGGAGGCTCCATGCTATGCACAGGTAAGGGGGAGAGATATTGTTCTCATCCTTACCCTTGCATATGCAAATAGACTATTTCCGGATTCGAACTCATGACCAAACAAGTCATCAAGACACAATTTTGCCGTTATGTAAGGGCTCGCCCTCAAGACATTAAGCTACCTTTATTCTATCTCAATTATATTGTCTGTACAATAGAACAAGAGGATGTGATTCTAGAAAAAAAAATAGTAAATTTGAATCGTGAAAGAAGAATAGTTGAAATAAAATTTCTTAATGAGTTTGTTATTGTTATTGTTTTTAAACCTTGATTAGATGTACAGTAATTTCAATATTAATTTTTGTGATATTGTGAGTTGTAAGACTATGCTAACTTATATTGATTTAAACTTTCCCGAACACTTTTGCTTGCATTTAAAATCATAATCAAATATCACATAAAACTTGATGAACTGCTTTATTTGTTGCAAGTAAGGTATAAATTAGTTATGATTATGAACTTTAGGCAGCATCATGCTATTGAAAGATATGAAACCAAGATATTCTAAGCAAAGACTAGTTTCAATTGAGCATGTTTGTAGAAGGTGTGTCATCCAATTGTGAATGCATGAGGCATAATTTTTGGTGGCAACATAATGGCGAGGCAAATATTGATGAGAAAACACCAGTTGGAATCATTTCAATGAGTGAAGATGAATGATAAATGGAACAAGCACAAAAGTGGGTTGTTAATGTGGGAGAAAAAAAAATTTTGGATATCCAATACACACGAATAAATAAAGAAATAAGTTCCAAGATGAAAAATCATTTGGCCAACCCAATTGGATATTTACTATAAGCAACTGTGTAGCTGCAACCAATGCCCATCACTTTCAATTGGTGAAATAGCTAGTTACTTGGGCATCATGAAAGCACTATATAGAATATTGAAATGTAATAATGCTCTTTTTGCAAGAAACTCTAGAAGCACAAGCATGAGTATCACTGAAACAAAATGCCAAAAAAAAATTAAGAAAATTTGCCCATTGTACCATTTATACCTTTTATCACAATCACTTTTTTTTTCCTGTTTGAGATAAACTTATGCTTCATATATACATGTTCTTGCACTGTTGCTCCTACACAAACTACCACCCCTTTTCTAGAGTAAGGAGAAAATTGCATGCCCATTTCTTCAGCATCCCAACTACACAATGTATACCATGACTGCCAGCCATGTTCTCTTTGAAATATAAAGCTCAGATAATCATATCCTTTGTGTAAGTTGAAGTAATGTCCAAACCGTAGGGACTGCAGAAAACAAGATTCAATTCCACTTGATTAAGGTGTCATTAATAATCAAGTAACAGCTCTAAATACCTAAACTAGGTGTAAGAACCCCACTGAAATGAAGTTCATTTCACAAGTTCACACATACCCCTTCACAACATGTGGTTGTGAATTTTTGAAAAGAAAAAAAGGCTATGATATTGTGCTCAATCTTGCATTGGACTTTTATATAAATATATTTTCTATGTTCTTGTGTATATTAGCTCATTAGTTTTTTATTTTATTTTCTTAATAGTATTATAGTAATGGTATGTTCACAAATTCAAGGTGTATTATATTGTTTACACTGGTGAAAACACAGATAAAGATACGTAATGATCTGATATCTAAGTCATTTTAAGAACACATGTTGCCTCGGGTGAAGTTTTATTTGACTGACTGAAAATGAAATAATTTTTGGGACTTATAAAGATAATAAGCTACAAGAGTGAATTACTCATCTTTTCTTTGCCTCGAGATTGCTTATTAGATAAGAAGAATTTAATGTCAATATATGGCACAGCTGTAAAAGCCTTGGTGACCTGTTTGTCATGGGTTTGAATCCGAAAACAGTCTCTTTGCATATACAAAGGTAAGGTTGCTACAATATCCCTCCATCATACCTTCACACAGCGAGGAGTCTCTTAACAATGGGTATGCTAGTTTTTAGAGTAATTTTAGTAGGCAAAATCTTCCTTTCTGTCTGGGAGAGCATGTACTATTAGCTTCCTTCTGCGTTTATGCCCTTTGTGTTTAAAAGGATGTTTTTAATGCCTGACATGCTAAGGAATCATTGCTCTTTAGAGCTTACGTATTTTTTTTGTATTATCATTTTTAGCACTAAGGATTTCTAATCCTCTTATTTTGTATTTTCCTTATCGAATCATGAATTTGTTGCTCAAATCCGATACACGAAGCTAATACTTCAAGATTGTTTGTGGTAAGGGGTTTGAGAGAGAGAAAGTTTTAGTGTTGGGTACTTGAAGTATTACACCAAGAGGCATCATATGTGGAATGTTCAACAGTATTACCTCCAGTTTAGGGAAAACCCTAGTAATATAACAAGTTATTGGGCTCCAACCCATATGAGCCCATATAATCATACAATAACTTATTAGACTTGTATGTGAACAAATTAATATTTAATATATATGTTAGCTATCTTCAACAATCTCCTTCTATGTTCACCATACAACACAATCCAATAAGGTAGTCAGTGTAATGTTCAAACAAACATGAATCATCCACATCCAGTCCAAGACAATCAACTCGGATCAGTCAATGAGTTTTAATAAGAAAACATTAAACTCAAATAACATTTGCAATCAAATTAAGTGAATCATCATTATCATGAATTTGTTCTGAGATCAATAATAGTCAAGTATAAGTAGGCCAGTCAAAATAGTTTAAGGCCTTACAAATATAAGAAATAAGCATAATAATCATAATGTTAACAAAATAGAAATAACAAAATGTAAGTCTCAAATAAATGGACTCCAACATAATGGGCAATAACAGGTGAACAGTCAAGTTCCCTACAACTCTAAATGATAGATTCATATATCAAGCTAGTTGTCCTCTTCAGGATCCAACTTAGTAAGCTCTCCTCCATCTTTGTCATCCCCAGTAAATGTCAAATATGAATTTCATATTATCATGAATTCAATCATTTGAATAAACTACTAAAAATGTCTAGTTCTACTAAAAGAACTTAGCATCATATTATCAAGCAAAGAAGAACATATATCAATGTCATAAAGCATCATAATATCATGTTCATAAGCATCAAGCCAATTTCATAAATTATTAACAAGGCCTAAATAGTTTAAGTTATAAAGAGTTATCAACCTAAGTTTATTTGTAAAAGAGTAACGATTGTCTTATTTCACAGAATAAGACCAATAGTCACATCAGTAACAATAACCTAGTCTTATAATGTCAAGATTCAATTAAGAACAAGACCAATAGGCTTCTTATATAATCAACTATTTCTATGTTTCAATTTGGAATGTCACAGTTACTAATTCTTTAAAGTCAAATAATCTAGCATCAAGTTTGGAATGAGATCATTTAACCAAAAGGATAAGCCAACCTGGTAGGATTGTATCATCAAGTTTGAAATGACACAAGCTTCCCAGATAGAACTTTTGAATTGGATTAAAATCATCTCGTCAAGTTTGGAATGAGATAACTCACCATTTTCAAAAATAGTTAGCAACCACGATCATCAATAAAACATATAAATTGTGCTTATCATTTGGCCAACAAAGGAAGATTCGATAATTCAAAACACACAATTAAAGGTAAGTAAATGATAATTAAGACTTGTCTACATAGTCTTTAACCCCATTTCCCCTTTTGAATAATCGATCTTTAGGCAATCCTTTTGTGAGAGCATCGACCATGTTATCCTTCGATCTCACATCGACCAAAGTGATAACTCCTTGTTCTCTCAGATAATTCAACAACGCATGCTCAGTCTCACATGTCTTCTCTTTGAATTAAAGAGAGCATTATTTACGATTTGGGCTGCTGCTTGATTATCACAAAATAAACTTAAAGAATTAATCTTTAGTTGAGTCAAAGGAATATCCATAATCAGATTCTTTATCCACTCCACCTCTTCACCAGCTGAGGCTAAAGCAAAAAATTTTGATTCCATTGATGACAACGTAATACAAGTCTGTCTTTTGGATTTCCAAGTAACAACAGCTCCACCCAGAGTGAATACATATCCACTGGTGGATTTACTATTTCCAATTTCTGAACACCATGAGGCATCATAATATCCATCCATAGTTAGAGGATAACCAGAATAATATAGAGCATAATCTTTAGTACCTTTAAGGTATCTCATCAGCCTACTGAGGGCATCCCAATGCTCTTTACTAGGATTACTAGTGAAACGACTCAACATGCCAATTGCAAAGGCTATGTCAGGTCTAGTGCAACTCATAGCATACATGAGACTATCTATCTGTTTTGAGTACTATAACTGATCCACATTGGTCCCTTCATTAGGACTTAGTCTTTTGTTATAATCATATGGTGTCTCACTGGGTTTACACTCACTGTATCCCCAGGTAGAAAGTAGTTGTTCAATATAATGAGTTTGGCTAAGGGAGATAACTTGCCTTCAAAGCTTACTTTCATACCAAGAATGGTATTAGCTATACCAAGATCTTTCATGCCAAATTCTCTAGCTAAAGTGGTTTTCACATCACTCACTACAGAATGATTGGAGCCAAGAATTAGCATGTCATCAACATACAAGCATATGATGACTATCTTATTTGACATAAAATGATAGTAAAGGCATTTATCTGAATAACTGGACTAAAAGACATAGCTTTTTACCACCTTGTCAAACTTAAGATGCCACATCTTAGGTGCTTGTTTAAGACCATACAAAGATTTGTTCAAGTTACAAACTTTTTTCTCAAGGCCTTTCATGACATATCCTTCAGGTTGTTCCATGTAGATTTTTTTATTTAACTCTCCATTTAAGAAAGTTGTCTTTACATCCATTTGATGTACTACAAAGTGTTCAAAGATGTCAAAGCAAGAATAATTCTTATAGTTGATAGATGACATACAGGTGAATAAACGTCAAAAAAGTCTATTCCACTATGTTGCTTAAAGCCTTTAGCTACTAAACATGCTTTATATCTAGCTATTGATCCATCACTATTCAGTTTCTTCTTTAATATCAACTTACAGCCTATAGCCTTAGCCCCTTTTGGCAAATTGACTAGCTGCCAAGTGTGATTCTGTAGCAAAGAACTCATTTCATCATCTATGGTTTTTGCCCACAATAAGGATTCCCTAAATCTCATTGCTTCTTGATAGGAGAATGGATCACCCTCTATATGGTAAGTGACAAAGTCCTCACCAAAACTTTTAAAAACTTTATCTCTTGTAGATTTTCTAACTGAGAATGGTTCAATAGCCAGTTGTGTGAGATTAGTGTCAGAAGGACAAACTACAGATTCTACTAGAGATTCTGAAATCATATATGTAGATCCAAAAACTTTCAAGTCAAGATTGCTAACAATTTATACTCAAAGAATTCTGCATCTCTAGATTATATCGTTGTGTTAGTAGATAGATCCAAAAATCTATTTGCAGCACTATCTTCTGCACTACCTAGATATACACAAGTAGTGGTTCTAGGTCCCACCTTAGGCCTTTTAGGATCTTGTATCCTTACAAAGGCAACACAACCCCATATTTTAAGGGTATCATATCTACAAGGGCATTTGTGCCATATCTCATAAGGTGTCATAGACAATTTAGAGTGCGACAACCTGTTTAAGATGTGATTAGCAGTTAAAACAGCTTCTCTCCTATAGGAGGCAAGCATGCCAGCTGTAAGTAACATAGACTTTAGCATTTCGAACATATTAATATATATATATAATAACCCAAGGTTTTGTAAAAAAAAAAATTAAAAAAAAATTTCACTGTAGCTGGTGCTGATAGCATGGGATCTGGCGCTGATAGCGTGGCACTGTAGCTGAAGGCTATTTTTCATGGTTTTTAGCGCGATTAGCACCAAAAACGGCGCCATTAGCGCCATAATTTGACCTGTGACGCGATTAGCGCCAGATGTGGTGCCGTTAGCGCCAGTAGTGCCCTGGAAACACGTTTTCACTGGATTTTGGCGCGGATAGCGCCAGAAGTAGCGCCAGTAGCGCCAGGACTCGGGCTGAGGGCCTATAAAAGGCTATTTTCGTGTTTTTTGAAGGAAAAACTGCATTCCTTCTTCTTCCCTTCGATTTCTGCCATTAAAGCTTGGGAAAAGCTTCATATCTCCCCCATACTTCATCTAAACACTTCCTATCTAGCTAGAAACATGATTAGAACCTGTTATGAGCTAAAATCCAGCTTCTAATTTCCTTAAGACCCATCAATCGGAGAGATCCCTTTCTCTAGGGGACTTTACAAAGCTTGAATTCTGAGGAGAAAGAAGGCGATTCAAGGACGCTGAAGCTTGGAGAAGCGATCCTCTAGCCTTCCACGACTATTTTGAGGTAAGAAACTTAAGATTTACCGATTGATTTATAAAATTGGTAATGGGATGAATAGTAACCCATTTATGTTAGGGTTGGAATTAGGCTTGGGTTCTTTAGAAAAGTGTGCTCAGGAGATTGTTCTGATGAATATGGAACTTTGAAACATGACTTTAGATGAAGTTTGGTTTTGACTCTGAGATATGTATGAGTAGGCTAAATGAAGGGTATTATGAGATATATGAGCCTAAGTGCCTTTACAAAAGTTGTTCAGAAGGCCAAATAAATGGTGAAAATGTGTTAATAGATCTGTTTTAGCTAAGTTGGATTTTTATTGATATATGGCCTGGACAAAGGCAATTGAACTGATTGAATTGACTTATACAGAGTTTTAGAGAGACTCTAAGGCCTTGGTTAGGCTGAGATAGATCTTGCTGAGGGTCTGTGAGTTGCCTATGAAGTGATTAGCTTTATTAACCCTAAGATAGATGATTGAGAGGGTTATAGAAAGGAATTATGTTTTCCTTTCATTAAACGGTTGAGAACCGTTGTTAGGTGTTTTGTATGGTGTTATTGATGATTGATTGTGCTGTGTGCCTGTATATAGGGTGGGACATCGAGAGTGTCAGTGGTGGAGACCACAGTCCAGGGATTGGACAGCAGAGCACTACCGTGCCAGGTAAGCTCTTTGTTCTTGGGAGTGTTTTCCCACTACTTGTGTTTCCCCCATACTCCGAGATAGAGTGATGGGTGTATCTATGATTTACATGCATTGATTGGTTGTTACAACTTTCTTCATGATGATATGTATGCATGTATTTGTGCTTTGTGTATGGTTGCGTTTTGGATAGATCTTCTGGCCAGTAAATAGATATGGACCTCCCTAGGAGTAAAGCGCAACTCCTAGTTTGGTTTGCTCCATAGGAGAGATTTATCAAGACCAAAAGATAGGTGGTCTCATGATGTAGTAGCCTATTCTCGGAGGTGCCATATGGCGTGCATCCTTGCGTAGGGGTAGCTCCCGTTGGATGACACAGGTGTGAGTTCCGGCCTCACACTGTGGACTGAGATGGTCCACGATGACTTACTGGGTACTGAGATGGTCCTGGATACTTATGATGTACACATTAGAGCTTGTGTATGCCTATGTGTTGTTGTGATGATGTTGTGATGCCTATTAATGTATTGTGATCATGGAAGTGAGCCAAGATGAAGGAGAAGCTCCAAGAACCCTGAGCTTACTGAGATTTTTATCTCACCCTGTGTGTGGGAATTACTAGGGTTGGCAAAATGGGCCTGGCCCGGCGGGCCAGCCCGTTTAACCCACAAAAAAATGTGGGTCGGGCTGAAATTTTGAACCCACACTTTTTAAACGGGCCGGGCTAACCCGGCCCACAAAAATGCGGGCCAAATCCGGGCCAGGGCCGGGCCAGCCCACCGGGCCAACAGCCCACCAATGGCAACAACTCACTACTGCTAGTTCGGTTCGCTAAACTACATTAGTGAGAGTGAGAAAGGCTGTGAGAGTGAGAGAGGCTGAGAAGTGAGAAGTGAACTGAAGTGAGGTGTGAGAGAGAGTGAGAGACAGAGAGAGGAAGAGACCAGAGAGCTTCGTCTTCGTCTCTTCGACCTCTACTGCTCTACATCTCGTCACGGGCTCACGGCGCCACCTCGTTCATTCGTTCGTCGACCTCAACGGTGACCGTGATTGACTCGACGGCATCTTCGTTCTGGTTCGTGCTCCGTCCCGCAGTCCCTGTCGTCCGTCGTTCTCCATTCACCATATCAAGGTCTGCAACAGCTCCTTACTCTGTCGTTCTCCCTTTAATTTATTGCTTTTTTTATTTTATTTTATTTCTTACTCCTTCTATCTCCCTCGCTGATGATGGAGCATTCACATTAGAATCGTATGATGTATGGCAGAGTGAATTAGAAGTTGAGACTAATTTAAAGCCATTTTGATTCCAATTATTAGACAAGGAATTTATTCTTTTAAGAAATTTCTGATTTCAAACCCTAATTTCAGAGTTTTTCCATCAGAAGGGTTTTTCTAATGCTCCTCACCCTCTTCACATGGGTGGGTGGATTTGGTGTGTGAGAGCAGGTTTGAGGGAGAGAGAAAGATAATGGGAATTGAAAAGGATGGAGTTTTTGCGGAAGATCGCTTTTTGAGCAATAGTGGCAGTGAATGGAATCGTTGGGTAAAGTTTGTGCTAGGAACTAGGATGATGATGGGTTAATGCTTGCTTACTGTTACTGTTACTCAAAAGGTAAAATGTGAAATAGGATCGTAAGAGCGATTGTTCTGTGTTGTTTGTGAGGTAAACCAGTTTTGGAGATGTGGTACTGAACTTTATTTCATTAGTTTTAGGCAATTAAACCAGTTCATACTTCAATAAATATTATTTGCAGGATTCCCCACTATTTAACAAGCATCTGTTTGATTATCATACTTCAGTACGTTG
>PYAF01004035.1:481646-506088 GCA_007407185.1 Glycine tomentella | reverse complement strand
TTGTTGTTCTTTAGTGCATATTTGTGTAATGCTTCTCCTAAAAAGAAATTGCATAATGCTAGGAATTTTCTGAAATCAGTTTTACATGTGTGTTAATAGATACAGCTGGACTACCATGATCTAGTAGAGTCTTTAATATTTGAGAATCATGTAAGGTGTAGTAGTAGTTAGTGGATGTGTACATGGATTTTCTTTTTCGATACCAAGTCCTTTTGTTTTGAATTTACTCTCATAAATCTTAAACATGTGGTATACAAAAATGATTTTTTTCTTCTGTAACATAGTTGTATTAGTCAAGGTAACCAAGACTTGAATGCTCTACGCTTTTGATAATGATGAAGAAAAAGTGAGTCATTTATTTTATATGGAGAGAATATAAGTTTACTGGATGTTGTGCTATTTTTTGTTTTTGGGTGCTGAGAAATAACTCCAAACTTGGTCATGACTTCAAAATTGTGTTTAATTTTTGCAGCTTGGAACTGATATTGTGAAAAGAGCTCTTAGTTACCCTTTGAAATTAATTTTTAGCTTAATTGGAGTTATCATTAATTTTTTAGCATAAATTAATTATATTTATATTTTTTTAATAATTTTTTAATTTTTAATTTATTTTTAGGTGGGTTGGCCCGCTAGCCCACCAACCCACCTTAAAGTGGGGTGGGCTAGCATTTTCAGCCCACTTTACAAAAGTGGGCCAGCCCGGCCCGGTCCGATTTTTTGGTGGGCTAGGACCAGCCCGACCCGTTTTTGGTGGGCTGGCCCACTTTGCCAACCCTAGGAATTACATTTTTCAGGTTGTACAGCTGACAGGGATGAGGGACCCCAGGGTGAGAGGCCCTAGTAGGGGATATACCTGGTATAGTTGCTTGGAGCAGTGTTTTGAGAGTTTGGCGGCTCACTGTTTGTGTACAGACATATATATATGATATGTGTTGTTATTTTTATCCTGTGGGGAAAATTGGATATGTTTGTATTTATTGAATTTAAGTATATTGTGTACCCTTATGTGATGATCTGATATGTGATATTAAGGCACTGATGCCTACCGTTTTGTATGTATTCAGTTAAAGTATTTTGATGTGGAATGTACATATAATCTATGTATAGGCCGATGGATATCTCGGTTTATAACCTCCTGGTATATCGGTTTACATACTGTAGTCTTATCTGCCGTAGTTTTACGTTGTTTGGATCACTAAGGCTGTTATGGAAATCTGGCATTTGTTTATTTTTATTATATATTATGTACCATACATAATGAATCAAGAAAAATGGTCTTGGGAATGTTTCCTAAAGAGTTGAGTAATTGATTTTTAATTGATTATAGCGCTAATATGATAAAATAATATGATAATACACCGGATGCATACGAGGTGTTACAATATATATATATATATATATATATTAAATATCTTCAACAAAACAATTGGGGTTGGCCAAATGATTTTTCATCTTGGAACTTATTTCTACATTTATTTATGTGTATTGGATATCAAAAAATTTGCTTTTCTCCCACATTAACATCCCACTTTTGTGCTTGTTCCATTTGTTATTCATCTTCACTCATTGAAATGACTCCAACTAGTGTTTTCCCCATCAATACTTGCCTCGCCACTATGTTGCCAAAAAAAATTATGCCTCATGCGTTCACAATTGCATGACATAACTTCTACAAACATGCTCAATTGAAACTAGTCTTTGCTTAGAATATCTTGGTTTCATATCTTTCAGTAGCATGATGTTGCCTGAAGTTCATAATCGTAACTAGTTTATACAAGAACTTGCAACAAATTAAGCAATTCATCAAGTTTTATGTGATATTTGATTATCATTTTAAATGCAAGCAAGAGTGTTCGGGAAAGTTTAAATCAATATAAGTTAGCATAGTCTTACAACTAACAATATCACAAAAATTAATATTGAAATTACTATACATCTAATCAAGGTTTAAAAACAATAGTAGTAACAAACTCATTAAGAAATTTTATTTCAACTATTCTTCTTTCACGATTCAAATTTACTATTGTTTTCTAGAATCACATCCTCTTGTTCTATTGTACGGACAATATAATTTAGATAGAATAAAGGCAGCTTAATGTCTTGAGGACGAGCCCTGGCACAACAGTAAAGTTGTGTCTTGATAACTTGTTGGTCAGGGGTTCGAATCTGGAAATAACCTATTTGCATATGCAAGGGTAAGGTTGCGTACAATATCCCTCCCCCTTACATGCAGATAGCGTGGAGCCTCCGGATAATGGGATACGTAGTTCTTTTTTTCGTAGTTTTTTTTTTAAGTTAGCTTAATCTCTTGGACAAATCTATTGACAGCAAAGTGAAGAGATTTCCCAGGCTATTAAACTAAAAGGACCTGTGTCAACAATCCGAAGAAGTATTTAAGAATTAGATGAAATTTACCATAGGACCTTATCTAGTAGTACCCATAACTGGATCCCTATGAAAATTAAACAAAAATCTGACTTAAAGAAGCAAGCAATATGTTGCATAAGAAATGAAATTCAATGTTAAAGATGCATCAAATATGAGAAAGTACCGTAGCACAGATCAATATGACTCAAGTATAAGACAGTCAATGCAAATCTCAATATTCTACCACTAAAGTATACGAAACACACAACTAGTTCATTCTTTCAAATATGAAAGGTCTAACTCAATTCAGTTTGAATTCAGTAGTCAAAAACTGTTCTACTGCCAATTGTACCATCAAAATCAAAACGAGAATTCCCCCATTTTGAACAAGCCAAAAAAATCCTACAACTCACATATAATTTCCAGGTAATGAGTGACAATAGACAAAACATTCACAAAAGGGGAAAAACAATCACTGAAACATGTAATTTCATCAAACATCAATCTAATACACAACTACATTGGAAAATATTTTAGATTATAGAATAAGCATCTACAATTTACAAAAACATCATTTAACATTAGAGACAACATTCAAGCTTATAGAACATTATATATTAAACAAACTATAAAGTTCCATTAAACTCAGAGCGCTAATGCATAATAATCAGGTTAGGGAAACAAAAAATTTAATATCTGAAATGAAAAAAACACAAATTGGGTTGTGAAAATAACATACCACGAGAGCATATGGAAGCAAAGGTTGCAACCATCTAGGAAATTTGAAGCCTTTTTTTTCCCTATAAAAATAAAAATACAAGATTTTCACCCAGAAACGAAAAACAAAAAATACCCAATAGGCAAAGATGATAAGAGAGAAGACATGAAAAGTCGGCATGAGTGTGTGGTGCTTTTGTTTGAAGTGAGGGACTTATCAAATGTAGCTGATTACCAACTTAATTAGGAGTCGCTGGAACAGACAGAGTGTGCTGTTTTTCGACTCTCTTGCCCTTTCTTCATTTTCACCAATTTGAAACCACGTCTTTCGCTTGACGTTTACTTTTGAGGTAAAATAATTTTGTCAAAAAGATTAGAATTTTTATTTTATTTTTATCCGAACTGACTCAGATAGGTTGGGTTTTCTATTCTCGTAACAATTACATTCCAATATGCATGGATTAAAAACTAATTGAAAAGTGTTTCTAATGTTCTATGATCATAAGGTCAGTTTAATTTTAGTCATTCGTGAGCTTGAGCCTTGTGCAAGGATAAATGCTTTTAAAAAATAATGAAAACATTTCTTTTCAATGTTAAAAATATTTGTTCTATAAAATAAAGTTATCCTTTTAAATGTTATTTTTTCCTTTTACATAAACCAAAAATAAAAATAATAGTAGGTTATTAACTAAAAATTGTTGATTATATATGATGTTTAGGTGTTACCATTTCTCCTAATCAGGTTTCATACTCTAATACAAATTTTTCATTTGATTTCCCCGATTAAGTACTTTTTGATATGAAAATTATGTCTAAATTCTAGAGTGATGAAGGAGTTGAAGACGTAGATCATCCAACTTATATATATATTCTTGCTCACACCCATAACCCGCATTTTAATTATATAGAAGGTTAATAACAATAAATCAATAAAAATAATTTAAACAATTACTACATTTATAATAAAATTCATTCTTAAATAATCCAAACATAATATTAAAATATACACATATATTAAAAACAAACAAACATAATATTAGTTTATCCAAACTCAAGTGATCATGAAATTTCTAATCTAATTAATATCTGGTAATAACCTCTTATGCTTAACCTCCATTGTAGTTTAAGCCCTAATGAAAAATAAGGAAGTAAAGTAGAAATAAGAATTATCAAAACATGACCTAATTTTGTCTATCACCTTAAGTGGTATGAGTAGTAATTGGAATAGATGATGGAGTTTTAATTAAAATAGAAAATTAGAAAAAACATAAAGATAAATATGAAATCACGATACTAGGTCCTTAAATCTATCAAAACCTTTATTATTTTCCACTTTTTTTTACTTCCTATTATTTTTACAACTAAATTGCAACCCTAACCAGATTTCAACTTCTTGTCCTATATAAATTTGTTTTTTTAATCATATTTAATCTTTAAGGTATAACATCCGAACTTAAATTCATTAAATGTTACTAGGTATTATTATTACTGTGTAGGATATATTTATCTTTAATTGATGAATATTTGACACATCAACTAGTCATTATCTACTTTTGAAAATGCTGCAACCTTCACTCTTGTTTAAAAATTAAGTAAAGCAATATGATTCGACGAATTAAGTCCATTTTATCACTTATACACAGAGTATGTTTTAGGTCTCCACAAACATATAGTTTTGATTTTATAACTATGCAAAATATAATAATTTTAATTTTTAGTCATATTATCACGACAAGAACCAAGCAACAATATATATTAGAAAACAAGTTATAAAAAGCAGTGTAAATTTTTTTTATATAAGTAATTCAATTACAATAATTATTTTAAAGTTATAGTAAATTTTTTTATTAGTTAACAATGTAAAAATTTTAACAAAAAAATATAATTATTAAATACTAGCAATACACTCCTTAATACAATTTTTATTATTGATTAAAATTTGTTACAAATTATAATTTTTTGTGAGTCATACCTCTTATTTGATTCTTGATTTTATAATTTTCAATAAATTTTAATTGATGAAAAATATATATTAAAAAAACGTGTTACTAATACTCCTCTTTCCTTTATAATATTAAGAACCAAATATGTTATATTTGGATAACCTTAAAACATATTTAAACTTAGAAGATAAAAAAGTATATTGAATCAGTTTGTTTAAATTTATTTATTAAAATAAATATTTATTTTAATAAAATAAATGTTTTATATTTTTTAGTGCATTTATTTAAACTGTTTTTCTTAAAAAATAGTTTTTTTTGTTATTTTAAAAAATAAATTCTATTTACTTCTTGAAAAAAATGTTTCTATAAAAAACACATATTTTAAAGTTACATTTTTGAAAATTAACAAACTCACCCATTTTTGTATATAATGAAACGGTGCGTTTTAACTGTCAACAAGAGCAGAAGAATAGGAAGCTGCTACGCCTGTGTGGTGTGACCACATTGCTCTCTCCTCTTAGTATTCTTCTTCTTCTTCCTTCTTTCACCTTCCGATTAGGGTTTTCTTCCAAACCCTTTTTTCGTTCTTTGCACGCACCGCACACCGAATCCAACCTATTCTTCCTCACGGTACGACGTTTCCTTCCTTTCTACCATTCCATTCTCTAGATTTTATGTACGTTTCTTCTTCAATTTATTTTTATCGTAATTGAAAAGGTTGATTTATATTTTGAAGGCTGTAATAGAGAATTCTCTGTCGCTGCAGCCTCAATTGCTTAATGGTTGTTTGAAACTTGCGTCAAAATCATGCCTTTATTTATATACATTTTTTTTTGTATTAATTGCATTTTGAAAAGGAGGAGTGATGCATTAGGTTTTGCCTTTTGTTTTGTTATTGTGATTATTTTATTGTTAGGGTTACCGTTGGCGATGGAATTGAGTGGTTGCATGGTCTTATGTGTTTGATTTCATGACAGCAATGAGAGTTTGCTTGCTGGAAAATGTTGGAATTTTGGTGATGAATTAAGGGGAACTGTTAAAGATAAAATTACTGAAGGTTTCTTGTTTTTGAGTTTTAAAATTTGCAACAAATGTCCACTCTTTTAAATTCTTAGGTTTTGCGCATTTTAATTTTTTATGTGACTAAATTTTATTTTTTGAGCATGGATCATGGATGACTTGGGAAATGCAAAGCAAACTAGTATCTTACAACCAGTTTTTAATTTTTTCTCCCTTCTATCTGCAATGATTGCTTACTTATTGTGTGTTCTGAAATTATCTAGGATTTTTTAGATTGTATTCTGCAGCATCATATTTTCCATCAATCTGGAATGAGTTATATGAAATTGGGGACCTTGTGTAACTTTGTCTGATCTCCTTTACTTACTGGTTTTTATTTGTGGAGTTTTGTATAAGTAATTTCTCCTGGATTATATCTCCCTTACTGAATGAAAAATTTATCTTGTGAGAAGGGATTGTTCTCCCCTGAAAGTTACTTCTGTAGCCGTGGATTGAAAGAATGATTAGATAAATGTTGGATTAGTTGAGTTGAATCAAACAAAATTCATGGATACGTTCTGTTATCAATGTATAGATAGTGGTTTTCGTTATGATTAGAAGAATCAAATGCTATTAAAAGGAAGCTGCTAGCTTCTATGAAATTATGAAAAAAAATCCTGACTGTGTTTTTGTTCAACTTTTAAAATACAAATAATTTTTCTTGTGGTGATTGTTTCCATTATACAGTTCCTGTCAGTTACTGAATAATAGTACACTAGATAGGTTTCCAGTGATGAGCTTTGGGTAATAAGATACATTATAATGGTTAGAGGCAAGATCAGAAGGTTAAGCGTCTATGATTTTGTTTGTGACTTATTGACATATGAAGATTACTCGGTTTATTTCTGGAGCTTTGGTTCTCTGCCAAGCTTTTAAACTTGTAGCAATTGTAGAGTTGCACATTTGTGAATAATATAATGTTGAGTTTATTTAATTAGTTGTATTTTGTAACTTTAGGGCTTAAGTACATTGTTCCCCGTCCCATCCTCTTTAATTTTATTACATCCAACCCCTCCCCAATTCTTCTGATAATTTCCATTCAACATGAGAGAAAAGTGGGAGAAGCATAAATGAGAATGTTAAGATGGATGTGTGGCCATGCAAAAAGAAGATAAAATAAAAAATGACGTTATACGATAGAAGATTGGTGTAGCATCCATTGAGGAAAAGATGACAAAAAATCGGTTAAGGTGGTTTTGGCATGTACAGAAAAGGCCACAAGAGATGCCAATTAGAAGATTAAATTGCATGATTTTTAGCCTTGGGAAAAGGAGAAGAGGGAAACCAAAAAGGATGTTGGAAGAAATCATCAAGGGAGATCTCAAACTTAATAATATTTCTGAAACTTTGGTTTTTAACCATGCCGAATGGCGTCGTGTGATCCATGTAGCCGACTTCACCTAGTGGGATAAGGCTTTGTTGTTGTTTTTTGAGGGGAGGATAAGGCTTTGTTGTTGTTGTATTTTTTTTTTTGGTCAGCTAAATTGTTGTTGTATTTGTTAAAATCTGTATAAAAAATAGTTCTGAAAACTGGACTAGTTCAATTGGCTCAATTGGTTAACCTCTGGTGGTTTCCTTATAACTGAATCTATTAGAAACTGATGAAAGGTCAACTGTAACAACCAGTTAACTATGATAATGGTGTAAATCAGAGGATGTTTGATGCCTTGGACTGGTCTTGATTCTCTTTGAACAAGGGCTTCCTAGGTGTGTTTTTGTCATTGGCTTCAAAATGGTGAAGTTGAGTTTCTGACCCTTCAAATTGGGCTAGAGAGGCGAGTTCTTGAGTTCAACCATCAGTTCACACGTGTTTTAGTTATATGCCATGCATAACATGATACTTACTGTGTACTTATTGATGATAAAGAACTATTAGGCACTTTAAAAATCAAAGAAATTAATTTTAGTTGTGGTCTAGTTGAGACATTAATAGGCATTGTATAATAAATTTTATACCATTGTATAACAAATTGAGTCATTTGTAGAATTTGATGAGTGAATTATGTTTTGTATTTCCTTCTCTTAATAAACCTCCTTAGTATGGTGTTACCCTTTTTGCCTTATAATTTATGGTGGTGACCTGAATGACCGGA
This sequence comes from Glycine tomentella, assembly GCA_007407185.1. Taxonomy (NCBI): domain Eukaryota; kingdom Viridiplantae; phylum Streptophyta; class Magnoliopsida; order Fabales; family Fabaceae; genus Glycine; species Glycine tomentella. Next base: position 497,909 of record PYAF01004035.1, on the reverse strand, counting down.
AGCAGCACCACCGTGTCACGAGTTCGTCCTTTGGATTCCCCTTCTTGCACCCAATTGTTGAAGAACAGGCCAAATCATCCTGGAGCAAGAGGTCCTATAGAAGTTTGCCACCATGGTCCTTAGGCTTAACACATGAAAGGCCATCTGGAAGCTCTTCAAGTAAAAGTTTTCCTCATAATGCATGGAAAAATGATTCTACACTCCCATTTGTGAATCATTCTGCAGATGTTTTGTATCCTCCTAATTCTGTGACTTCTCACTTTCCCAGGAAGACCATTCTTTGCCCAACATCAATTTCTGGTCCTCATTCTCCACATGCTTCAGTTTCCCCCATTATAGAACCGCCCTCTCCATTGATAGTGGTTGTAGAAACATATTTAAGGTCACTGACAAAGTGAAATTTGATGATATGATTGCCAAAAACTATCATCCATGCACCAATTCCAGTAGGAGACCCTCAGCTAGTCTTGTTGATCCTCCAAAGTCTAACATGTTACCTATAATTGAAGTGCAGACAAACTTAACTGCCATGGCTGTGCAGTGAAACACGAGAAGTTGAACTTGATTTCCAAGTGGGTGCAAGAAGTGAATGTTATCAGAATGCGGTTCAGAATCTAAATCCAAGAAGCTATCTTGGCTTTGATTCTTCTCATCGGGATGGCGTGGAAATATCTGGTCCTGTTAAACTTAGTCCAGGTGTTGAGCATATTCTGAAACCCTCTCAGAATCAGGATAACTCAACACCAATCCATTCTTCCATTCCTATTGCTGTGACTACTGACTGTGGTAGGGATCTAGAACTTCAAGGCAAATTGACAAAAATGTACATATTTTAGGAGTAACTCCATCATTTGTGATGTTAATTTTTTGCCTTAATAGTGTATCCAACATCCATGAACATAACAGAATTGTCCATGTATAATATTGGCAGGTTTCTGAAATAGATGGAAAATTGATATGATTACTTTTAGGAGGCATTTGGTATCAAGAAAGTTTTCTAATGCTTGAGAATCACGATTCCCCATAATCATGAATCTTGGAAAATCATGATGATTCCTAGGTACAGCACTTAAGACTAAGAGGATTGATGGGTCATTATATATGTGTGTGTATATACTCATTTCTTATGTGTGTATCAAATAGAGATAAAAAATAGTTAGCTTTACAAACGACTGTGAATTAATGAGAGGGTTGATGAGTCATTTCAAATATATACTTATGTATCATGTATGTGTGTCAATGGCCCCTCAATCGAGATTTGGTGGCCCATTAAAACTAAGTTAAGGTTTTCCAATACATAGAAGGTTGATGGTGTTGAGAATCTGTCATTCATATATAACAGATTATTACAAGAGCTGTATATATACAGCAGAGAGGTTATACAAAAACAGAGGAAATAAATCTCTAAAAAGAAAAACCAATCCCTATAATTAAGTTAATCCCTAAAAATACTCCCAAATATAAGTTAATGAATTTATATCTGGTAACTTTGCAATACTGTAATTAATTAAGGAAAGACATCTCAACACTCCCCCTCAAGTTGATGCATAAATATCACTCATTTTCAACTTGCTTAAATTTTTTTATACCACTGCTTGAGACTGCTTCGGTGAGAATATCAGCCTGCTGGTCTTCTGGTCTAGTTATAATCTTTCTGTCTAACTTCTCCTTAATGAAAAATCTATCCACTTCAATATGCTTTGTGTGATCATGTTGTATTGGATTATGGGCAATATCACAGTTAGCTTTATTGTAAGAATAAAGCCTAATTTTTGGGTCCTCAGGTTTATTGCTATTTTATTCAATAGCTTGATATTATAGCTTCTAACCTGGGGTAAGAACTGGTTGTTTATCTCTCTGGTATTCTTATATTAATATACTTATTTATTTTCCGATATAAAAAAACAATAAAGCCTAATTGGTTGCCTACTTGAGTAACCCAAATCTTCCAAAAGTAGTCTTAGCCATAATGCTTCAAGAGCAAGTGCACAACCTCTAAATTCAGCTTGTGCACTCGAGCATGCAACCACATTTTGTTTTTTTTACTTCTCCAAGTAACAAGATTGCCACCTACAAATGTGAAGTAACCTGAGGTAGACCTTCTATTATCTATTGATTCAGCCCAATCAGCACCTGTATATGCGACTAAGCTTTGATAATCAGTGTGTTTAGTGAAGAGAATACCTTTTCCAGGAGCTGACTTCAAATACCTTAAGATGTGCATGGCAGCATTTATATGTTGTTCTCCCGGGTTATGCATATACTGATTAACTGCACTTAGTGCATAAGTCAGATCTGGTCTGGTGTGGTTCAAGTACATCAGTCTTCCTACAAGCCTTTGATAACTCCCTTTGTCAACAGGAATCTGATTTGGTTCTAAACACAATTTCAAGTCCCAAGACTTCCATTTTGAGATATATGATGACTACTTCGCAGATTAAGAAATTCAGAGTTTGGACCTTTCATCAAGGTACTTTGTAATGCCTGATTGCTTCGAATTTTCACTGATTGAAACACATTCTCATTTTGTCTCTGTAATTGCAAACCAGATGCTGAATCTGGCATGTAGCATCTTCCTAACAAAGAATTGTCCCTAGCAAAATATACAGAATAATGCCTTCTAGATTCCTCTTCAGCCCAAGGAACTCCAACAAATTTTTTCTTTTCTTTTGATACTTCTACCAATCGGAACATCTTTACCCATCAACCTCATTCTTGGTTGGCTGGAACTTGGTGAAAGAAGACCCGAGCTTCCTCTTGGTGAAACCATTCCATATTCCTTGTGATTTGGCATCTTTTCAAGTTGATTCTGTTCAATGAAAGGGTTTCTCATGAGGTTCAACACTGAATCAAATGGCTCGACATGGTGATTGGAACACCAACCAGAATTATGCTGATAGATATCTGCTCTCTTCCTTCCATGTAACTCTCTAACACCTAAACTGCCTGAATAGTGAGGAAATAAATTTACCCGATCTTGAAATGTCTTATGAACAACATGCCTCTTACCGATGCATAAATATTCCTGGCTATTTTGATGGAAAACATCATTCACAGGTAAGTCGCTTAAAGAGCCTCTTAATGTACATGATGCCTGAGTCTTGTTCATCTCAACTTTTCCACTTGAACTGAAGTTGATTAGCTCACCATGAGAATTGAGTGGCAAACCATAAAAGCTCTGCTCCATGCAGGTATTCCTTATACTTCCTTTCCCCCAGCCAGGCAAGAGAAATGAATGATCAATCCTATCTGCCGAAAACGTGCCTGACAATGATCTGCCACCCAAAGCTTGGCCAGTGTTATCATTGTTTTTATACGTGTGCAATGGAAATTCATGTCTCTCATTTACTACATTACATGAAGGAGAATAAGAGGTTGAAGGCTCCAAATATGTCCTTGTGTTTGCATTTTTAGAATGAAAAGTTGGACCTCCCAAGTGATCTTAAATTACAATGGAGGTTAAGCATAAGAGGTTATTACCAGCTATTCATTAGATTAGAAATTTCATGATCACTTGAGTTTGGATAAACCAATATTATATTTGTTTGTTTTTAATATATGTGTGTATATTTTAATATTATGTTTGGATTGTTTAAGAATGAATTTTATTATAAATGTAGTAATTGTTTAAATTATTTTGTTTGATTTATTGTTATTAACCTTCTATATAAGTAAAATGCGGGTTATGGGTATGAGCATGAATATATATATATATATATATATATATATATATATATATATATATATATATATATATATATATATATATATAGATAGATAGATAGATAGATAGATAGATAGATAGATAGGTATTTAGCGAATATGAAGATGTGAATTAAAATTACTAGCCAAATAAATATGTAATCAAATATGAATATTATTTTAAAATGTGGATATGTAAAAAAGTACTATAGTATGATATCCATTTTCATATCTAGGTTGGATGATCTACCTCTTCAACTCCTTCATCACTCTAGAATTTAGACATAATTTTCATATCAGAAAGTACTTAATCGGGGAAATCAAATGAAAAATTTCTATTAGAGTATGAAACCTGATTAGGAGAAACGGTAACACCTAAACATCATATATAATCAACAATTTTTAGTTAATAACATACTATTATTTTTATTTTTGGTTTATGGAAAAGGAAAAAATAATATTTAAAAGGATAACTTTATTTTATAGAAAAAAATATTTTTAACATTGAAAAGAAATGTTTTCATTATTTTTTAAAAGCATTTATCCTTGCACAAGGCTCAAGCTGATGAATGACTAAAATTAAACCGACCTTATGATCATACAACATTAGAAACACTTTTCAATTAGTTCTTAATCCATGCATATTGGAATGTATTTGATACTAGAATAGAACACCCAACCTATCCGAGTCAGTTCGGATAAAAATAAAATAAGTTTTTTAATCCTGTTGACAGAATTATTTTACCTCAAAAGTAAACATCAAGCGAAAGACGTGGTTTCAAATTGGGGAAAAGGAAGAAAGGGCAAGAGAGTCAAGAAACGGTGCACTCTGTCTGTTCCAGCGACTCCTAATTAAGTTGGTAATCAGGTCTTATCATCTATGCCTGTTGGGTATTTTTTGTTTTTCGTTTGAGTGAAAATCGTTTGTCTTTATCTTTTTAGGGAAATAAGGAAGACTTCAAATTTCCCAGATGGCTGCAGCCTTTGCTACCAGATGCTCTCGAGGTATTCTATTTTCACAACCCAATTTGTGTTCTTTTCATTTCAGATATTAAATTTTTTGTTTCCCTAACCTGATTATTATGCATTAGCGCTCTAAGTTTAATGGAACTTTATAGTTTGTTTAATATATAATGTTCTATAAGCTTGAGTGTTGTCTCTAATGTTAAATGATGTTTTTGTAAATTGTAGATGTTTATTCTTTAATCTAAAATATTTTCCAATGTAGTTATGTATTAGATTGATGTTTAATGAAATTTCATGTTTCAGTGATTGTTTTTTCCCCTTTTGTGAATGTTTTGTCTATTGTCACTCATTACCTGGAAATTATATGTGGGCTGTAGGATTCTTTTGGCTTGTTCAAAAGGGGGGAACTTTTATCTTGATTTTGATGGTACAATTGGCAGTAGAACAGTTTTTGACTACTGAATTCAAACTGAATTGAGGTAGACCTTTCATATTTGAAAGAATGAACTAGTTGTGTTTCGTATATACTATATAGTAGCAAACCATAATACTTTAGTGGCAGAATATTGAGATTTGCATTGATTGTCTTATACTTGAGTCATATTGATCCGTGCTACGGTACTTTCTCCTATTTGATGAATCTTTAACATTGAATTTCATTTCCTATGCAACATATTGCTTGCTTCTTGAAGTCAGATTTTTGTTTAATTTTCATAGAGATTCAGTTATGGGTACTGCTAGATAAGGTCCTATGGTAAATTTCATCTAATTCTTGAATACTTCTTTGGATTGTTGACACAAGTCCTTTTAGTTTAGCAGCCTGGGAAATCTCTTCACTTTACTGTCAATAGCTTTGTCCAAGAGATGAAGCTAACTTAAAAAAAAACTACGTACCCCATTACCCGGAGGCTCCACGCTATGCGCAGGTAAGGGGGAGGGATATTGTATGCAACCTTACCCTTGCATATGCAAATAGGCTGTTTTCGGATTCGAACCCATGACCAACAAGTCATCAAGACACAACTTTACCACTGTGCCAGGGCTCGCCCTCAAGAGATTAAGCTACCTTTATTCTATCTAAATTATATTGTCCTTATAGAACAAGAGGATGTGATTCTAGAAAGCAATAGTAAATTTGAATTGTGAAAGAAGAATAGTTGAAATAAAATTTCTTAATGAGTTTGTTACTGCTATTGTTTTTAAACCTTGATTAGATGTACAGTAATTTCAATATTAATTTTTGTGATGTTGTGAGTTGTAAGACTATGCTAACTTATATTGATTTAAACTTTCCCGAACACTCTTGCTTGCATTTAAAATGATAATCAGATATCACATAAGACTTGATGAACTGCTTAATTTGCTGCAAGTTCCTGTATAAACTAGTTACGATTATGAACTTTAGGCAGCATCATGCTACTGAAAGATATGAAACCAAGATATTCTAAGCAAAGACTAGTTTCAATTGAGTATGTTTGTAGAAGCTGTGTCATGCAATTGTTTGAACGCATGAGGCATAATTTTTGGTGGCAACATAGTGGCGAGGCAAGTATTGATGGGAAAACACCAGTTGGAATCATTTCAGTGAGTGAAGATGAATAACAAATGGAACAAGCACAAAAGTGCGTTGTTAATGTGGGAGAAAAGCAAATTTTTGGATATCCAATACACACGAATAAATGTAGAAATAAGTTCCAAGATGAAAAATCATTTGGCCAACCCCATTGGATATTTACTATAAGCAACTGTGCAGCTGCAACCAATGCCCATCGCTTTCAATTGGTGAAATAGCTAGTTACTTGGGCATCATGAAAGCACTGTATAGAATATTGAAATGTAATAATGCTCTTTCTGCAAGAAACTCTAGAAGCACAAGCATGAGTATCACTGAAACAAAATGCCAAAAAATAATTAAGAAAATTTGCCCATAGTACCATTTATACCTTTTATCACAAACACTTTTTGTTCTGTTTGAGATAAACTTATGCTTCATATATACATGTTCTTGCACTGTTGCTCCTACACAAACTACCACCCCTTTTCTAGAGCAAGGAGAAAATTGCATGCCCAGGGTTTCTTCAGCATCCCAAGTACACAATGTATACCATGACTGGCAGCCCTGTTCTCTTTGAAGTATAAAGCTTAGATAATTCTATCCTTTGTGTAAGTTGAAGCAATGTCCAAAACGTAGGGACTGCAGAAAACAAGATTCAATTCCACTTGAATAAGGTGTCATTAATAATCAAGTAAAAGCTCTAAATACCTAAACCAGGTGTAAGAACCCCACTGAAATGAAGTTCATTTCACAAGTTCACACATACCCCTTCACAACATGTGGTTGTGAATTTTTGAAAAGAAAAAAAGGCTCTGATATTGTGCTCAATCTTGCTTGGGACTTTTATATAAATATTTTTTCTCTGTTCTTGTGTATATTAGCTCATCAGTTTTTTATTTTATTTTCTTAATAGTATTATAGTAATGGCATGTTCACAAATTCAAGGTGTATTATATTGTTTACACTGGTGAAAACAGAGATAAAGATATGTAAAGATCCAATATCTAAGTCATTTTAAGATCACATGTTGTCTCGGGTGAAGCTTTATTTGACTGACTGAAAATGAAATAATTTTTGGGACTTAAAAAGATAATAAGTTGCAAGAGTGAATTACTCATCTTTTCTTTGCCTCAAGATTGCTTATTAGATAAGAAGAATTTAATGCCAATATATGGCACAGCTGTAAAAGCCTTGGTGACCTGTTTGTCATGGGTTCAAATCTGGAAACAGTCTCTTTGCATATACAAAGGTAAGGTTGCGTATAATATCCCTCCATCATACCTTCACACAGCGAGGAGCCTTTGGACAATAGGGTATGCTAGTTTTTAGAGTAATTCTAGTAGCCAAAATCTTCCTTTTTGTCTGGGAGAGCATGTACTATTAGCTTCCTTCTGCGTTTATGCCCTTTGTTTTTAAAAGGTTGTTTTTAATGCCTGACATGCTAAGGAATCATTGCTCTTTAGAGCTTATGTATTTTTTTTATTTTTTTTTTGTATTTTCATTTTTAGCAATGAGGATTTCTGATCCTCTTGTTTTGTATTTTCCTTAACGCAACATGAATTTGTTGCTCAAATCACATGTAGAACTGACCAAATGCTGTTTGCTTGCAATAATCCTTTTGTTCAACAACTGCATTTAGAGCTAAAGCTGAATGTATTAAGCTCCATATTGTTCTCATGCTTCTGATAGCCCACCTCCTATCATTTCTTTTATAACATGAAGTGAATATTTGTAATGTTAACAAGATGATATTCTCACTTCTTACTTATTACTTCTCTGTTTCATTTGTTGAAAAACCAAAATAGTGGGCCGTTCTCTGTTCGGTGGATTAAGCTACAGTTTCCCTGGTTTATTTACCTCATCCCATGACATGTTTTCTCAGGTCAGCTCATGAATTAAATTCAAGATCATGTTTGGACTCTCTTTAGTTATATATTTTCATCAACACTATACTCTGCCCAACATGATGTTGGTAAACCTATATTGTTTTCTTGTACTGCAAAGATATGCTTGCTCTTAAACAAGTCACAAATCCATTATTTCACTTGCTGATACAATTTTCTCTGATCCCAATACCAAAACTCTTTCCTTTTGCAGCAACAACGTACCTTCATACAGATGAGGACTGTTCTCAAGGTTGTGGATAACTCAGGTGCTAAAAAGGTGATGTGCATACAGGCATTGAAAGGGAAGAAAGGGGCAAGATTAGGTGACACAATAATAGCATCCGTGAAGGAAGCACATCCTAATGGAAAAGTGAAGAAAGGGAAGGTTGTATATGGGGTGGTTGTGCGTGCAGCAATGCAAAAGGGGCGTTGTGATGGCAGTGAGGTCAAGTTTGATGATAATGCTGTGGTGCTTGTTGACAAGCAAGGACAACCTATTGGAACCAGAGTTTTTGGACCAGTGCCTCATGAGCTAAGGCAAAAGAAGCATGTCAAGATTCTTACCTTGGCAGGGCACATTGCATAAATGAGACAAAAGGGTTGTCCTTAAATTTTGTTATGAATTCCAATGTCACATCTACCATTTTTATATTTGGATATTTTAGTGTGATGTGCAAGTTTTAGTACTTTATCAATTTATGAGTAAAACAGGTGTAGAAGGTTTCTACTTAAATAACTAGAATTTGATTTGGTTTCTAGCTTAAAAATGAACTAGAGACACGAAAGTGATGTGTTTCTTACGTAACATATCAACTTATTTATGATTATGATTTTTTTTTATTTTATTTGCATAACTGTTTAGTTTTAAATAATTAATAATTATAAATACTCAATAAAATTTATTAACTGCTCATTAACAATTAACCTTAAGACACTAATAAAATGTATCATGCTAGCGAGTAGAAATTGGTAGGTTTAAGATAAGAAAGGGTTCAAATGCAATTAATGTGAAAAGCCAAGAGAAAATGAGAATGTAAGGAACATGATATGGTACTCGAATGTACTATTTACAAGTTCAAAAGTACATGCAAACCTTAATCTTTTACAATACATATCCTTCTCTTCTTTTCCATATACTTAAACTTTTATGATTATTTCTTCTAATTAGGGGAAAGAAGACTTTTGGATTGTCCCTCAAACATTCTTTGCTTGCTTTGTTTACCCTGCTAGCACTTCAATATATATACCCTCAAAAGTCGAAACTACTAGCAAGTTATTTCTATTTCTATACTGAAACTCATTCCATCATATCTTCTCGGACTTCAATCTATTCTCACCACAAAAGATCTTTTAATAACAGCTTCTTCATCATGGGCATCCTTGGAACAATGGCAAGAAATTTGGACACAATAGTGGGGTAAATCAATCTCTCTATTATCTTATCATATATGCAAGTTATTTTCATTAAGACAAAAAGATAAATTTCTTTCTTTATGTTCCAATTTAGTTTTCAAATCAGTTGATGATTGGTAATTTTTTTTTAATTCTACAACATGTTCTTAATGGAAGCTATTTAATATTAGACAAAAAATCCATATTTTGTCATAAGGAAAATTCGATAATAAGAACACAAGGAACTTGATTTAAATTTTGGTCTTTTTAGTGTTCCATACACATGCATTACTTTCAATCCACTACTCCAATCATCATGTGACTATATATTTCGTTGAATTAATACTTTACAAATTTCCCTTTCCATAAAGAGTACTTTCATAAAATTGCATATATAATTTATTTTCAATTTTTTTATCAGTACATATATAATTTGTTTTTGGTTTTCTGTGTAACAGGCCTGGAGTGTTGCTTCTTTATCCTTTGTAAGTATATATGAGCATATCCTTTATCACTTATCAGTAATTTTTAACTTTCTTAATTGAAACAAGAAGAAAACACACTCATATGCACGAACAAACTGTTCACAGACATGCACATAATCTGATGTATGAATTACTATTGGATATGATAACTAAATGTCTTGTGTTATGAGTAAATATAACAGATACGCATCAATGAGGGCAATTGAGAGTCCTTCAACCTTAGATGATCAGCAGTGGCTAACATATTGGGTTTTATACTCCTTCATCACCCTCTTTGAGCTTTCATGTTACAAGATCCTAGCATGGTACGTGCATGTATTATGACATAAAAGTCAATATACTCATAACCAAAAAAAACATAAGTTAAATACATATATAATTAATGAATATTAAGGTAAAATGTATTTTTATGTTCTTCAAGATTTGATCTAGAAGATTTTAATCCCTATATTTTAAAAATGGTTATTTTGATCCTCATATATATAAAACATATTTAGTGGGTTTCATTCCAAGTCATATACTTGATTGATTTTGTCCTGACAAGGGACAAAGTTCACCACATTTCATGAAATGCAAGATTAATTAAAAAAATTTAAATATAGGAATTAAAATTAATTTTGACTAAAATTGAGGGATTTAAATACATTTTACTCTTAGGGGACATTTGATAGGAGAAAAGTTTTTCATTTTCGAGAATCATCATTATGTTTCAATGAATAAAATTTGTTTGGTTGGTTATTGAGAATCTTTATATAAGTTTTTTAGGAATAGAAAAGTTATTATATTTTTGTTGATTATTTTAATTATTTAGCACATTATATAATTTAATAAAAACATCATGATATTTTTCCGATATTGAAAGAAAAATTAAACTCAAGAAAATAAGATTCTCACCTCTGTCATATAAAAGTTTTTGTGAAAAAATTGATTAAAAAAATTCCTGGAAAACATCATGGGAAACTAAGTTTCCCAACCTATGATTTTCAGAAAAATCAAAAACTTCTCTTCTACCAATCGCCTCCTTAAATATGTTTATAATCTCTTTTAATTTTTCAAAAGATATTTAGTGAAACTTAATAGAAAAAAATTATTTATCTAAATAAGTAGAATTAAACATGATATCAATGTATGATTGTAACAAAACAATTATTATATATGTTTAGGTTTCCAATTTGGCCATACATGAAGCTTGTGTTTTGCCTCTGGCTGGTGTTGCCAATGTTCAATGGAGCTGCTTACATATATGAGAACTATGTGAGGCAATACGTCAAGAATATAGGAAGCTACTATGGAAATTCCAAGTATCCCGAGGAGCAAAAGAAAGTTCTTCAGATGATGAGTTTGGATGCAAGGAAAGCTGTTGAACGTTATATAGATACATATGGCTCTGATGCCTTTGAGAGAGTAGTCAAAGCAGTATGTTATAAACTACTCCAACTATAGCTATGCTTTCATGAACTTAATTATATCTTTCTTTTAGCACAGATGAACTTTTGTAATCTCTGTGTCATAAATAATATTTCATATATTCTTGAATTTAATTGCAGGCTGATAGAGAAGCAAGGAGGCACTGAAGATTAATTTGACGAAATTGATACGTAAAGAATCTACATTTATTGTAATCCATAATTGTTGTGCATAGATGAGTAGGTCTCAGAATTATTATCCTTTGATTAAATGCCAACAATCTTGAGCTAATTTTTACATTATGTAAAATTATCTATATATAATTTCCATGGTATGAGAGTTAAGATGCTATTCAGCTATTCTATTCTGGTGATACACATTTTTAATTTTATAACACAATTTCGGGTTATTAAATTAGTTTTAATTTTTAACGCTTTTACTCTTCTAATAACAAGTTATTCCATCGAATAATTAACTGCACAAGTCAAGCGCGATCCAGTTTTATTCATCTATATATGTGACAGAATAACTAACTAGGAAAACATTTTCCAATAAGCAAAGTAAGAAACTAAGAATGATTCTCCCTGATTGTGTATCAACTATCAAGTTAGAATAGGTGCCACATAAGTTTTTTGTAAGGGTCAATATTAATTTTTTTATCACTGAAAAGAATTTATATCTATAATCTCATCCTTCTCCCTTTTTCCTTCGATCAAGTTAATCTTATAACTTTGATAATACTTCTGTTCAATTTTTAAATTTGTTCCCCACTTTGAACATGTTAATTATAGGTATCAATTACTTTAGGATCCATCGATGGGTTTTTTTTAACGGATTAATAATAGTTTTAACTTGAGTAATAATACAAAATAATTCATGAAATTATAAGCACTATTTGATTTAGTCTATGATATTATAAAAGGTAAACTTAGTCCTTAACTTTCACAACTGTCATGACTCATGACACTTGTGAATTTGGTTCCTAACATTACATATTCAATCAATCGATTTATAATATATAATTTTTGAGTTGTGAAATAGTACACATACAATATATATAGCATCATATCTTTTATCACATCATATATTTTTGCCGATGTGTGAATTGCTATCTACTAACCGCTCAAATCTCTTCTCACGGGCCTTTACATCCTATACAATAGGAGGATCTTAAACATATTATGTCCTAAAACAAGTTTGTAGCTCATGCTTTTAAGAAAGATATTTGACGGATAAATAAGTCATACTCAAATCACATATTTTTAATCAAAATAAAACTCAGACCTAACAAATCCTATTTCGATTCGACCTAATTTTGTCCCTAACTATCAAGTTACAATATATAACATTGCCATTCCTAAACTACTCCTTAATTTGGAATTTAATTGACACTTCACCCTCTTACTCCACTTTTTCTACTTCTAACTTTTTTTTAGTTGTGCATATTTAAACTTTTTTTTACTTGTGTATATCTTTATATTCCTCCACTTATTTGTTTGCATATTTCCTTCTATTATTATATTTGGGTTTAAATATATTTTCAATCCTTATAAATTAATATTTTTTTTCATTTTTTGTCATTGTAAATTTATTTTTTAAAATTTTATTCCAATAAATTAACGTTTTTCTAATTTTAGTTCCTGTAAGGGTTTTTCTTTTTCTTTCAATTATAGTCTTTGCAAGTTTCTATTTTTCCAATTTTAGTATCTTTAAGATTATAATTTTTCTTCATTATAGTTCCCATAAATCAGACTCAAGTTATATATCTTAGGGGGACCAAAATTGAAAAAATACAAACTTAAAGGAACTAAAATTAACAAAATATCTTACGGGATCAAAATTGAAAAAATATACAAACTTACATAAACTAAAATCAGAAAAATAAACTTACAAATACAAAAAAAATGCTAATTTACAAAAATAAAAACATACTTAAACATTTTATTTACATAAGAGGAAGATAAGTTGTTAAAGAAGAGCCTCTTCCACAATATGCTCACCAATTAATATTTCTATGCCAAAATTTGATCTGAGTCTCCCCTCTTAAGAACTTGGCTTTTAGAATAAGGATTACCTGATTTTATAGGCAGAGATTATTTTAGATTCATGTAGTTTTTATTATTTTAATTATAGTTTTTCACTTTAATTAATTAGTAATATTAGTTGACATTCTTTCCATAAGTTATATTGTTACGCACTAACGTTTATAGAAGAAATGTCTAAAAATATATAAAAGAGACAAAGAAATTTTATATTGTAGGATTTTATTTAAATTTGTACTATTATACACGAAGAATTAAATTATACCAATACAATTTAAATAATAATTACATCATTCTATAATTTGTATATAATATAATTTTATTGATCTAATCGTTTAATTATATCTTCATATTATTAAGATTGATGATATTAAATTTTTTCAAAGTTGAACAATAATAAAAAATAATCAAATGATCAATATTTTAATATATTTTAAAAACTTTATATTACATCAATTTTAATTTATATAAATGAGATAATAAATAATTTTATATTAATATAAGATCTTGTATATATAATATATGTAAAAGAAATTTTTAATCCAATAATAAATTTTAAGAAAATATTATTTAATTAAAAATTATTAAATAATATAATAACTCAAAATTACATTGAATTAATTTAATACCTCCTCTTTAATGTATTACTATTATTATTGTTAAATTCCACATGTGCATTATACACGGGTCACTAACTAGTTTTAAAATAAATCCTAATCAGCGCAATCCGTGAAGCTCATACTTAAACCAAACTAGTCCTATTTTTTTTTTTAATTTTATTTTCTCAAGACTACTTGAGAGATGATACGAACAGTCTAACAGGAGTCACATATATTCATTCTCACTAGAAGACAAAAACGCCAAACCATTTATTTAAATGATTTGAATGTATTTTTGTGAAATAACTAGCTATTACTGTCTCATTCTCATTTTTATATATATTTTATATTTAAGGTTATTATACACGGATTAAGGAATATTTAATAAAATAAAAAATTATTATATTTGAACTAAAATATTTTTATTTAATATCTTGATCTTTGATACTTGTATTACAAAAAAAAAATTAAAACATAAATATTGAAAGGAGCTAGGTAGTATTTAACTTTTAAAACTTGATTTTATTTTGTTCCAGCCATGATCGATTATAAGGTACATGTTATATAACTTTTGAACAAAAAAGCCCTCATAGTTATACCAAAATTTTCAGTATATGAACCACTGACGGTTGTTTATCCTTTAATTTTATTGAGTACGTATTACATATCTCAAAGAGTTATACATTTTCTAATTTCATTACAAATGATTTCAAAATTTACCAGATTCATCACAACTAATGAATTATAACGCTGATTTAGAATTGTTGATCACTTCCTCTTGACTGCCATCTAGCCACAGGTGATGCCATGGCATAAAGGATTGTTAAGACTAATTCTTCATGCATGCAAGTTGATGATCAATGTCAGTGGCAAAGCCACCTATAGGTCAGCGATGACCACAATATTACCTAAAAAATAAAATTTGCAATAATTGACTGGTGGAGAATTTTTTTTAATAATTATATATACATATATAATTAATTAAGATTAAAAATAAAATTTGGTATTATCTAAAAATAAAATTTAACACTACTTAAAATTTATTATGGGCTAAAAATTTGTGCTGGCTCCGTCACTAATCAAAGTGGTGTGATTTGAGTGAGGTTTTCAGCATATCAGTCTTTGAAATAATAGAATAATGGAAATTCATCTCAGATTTTACTCAAAGCATCACTGTCTCTATAGACAAAATTAATAACTAATTTCAGAGACTCTTTAGAAGATAAAAAAAACAACGTATCTTGTTTAGAATCCAAAAAAACAAAGTCCTCTATCAAAGCCGGCCGGCCTATACAATGTTTTAAATCCCAGTTAGTGACACGTAGAGAGTTTGGTGCCAATTCAAAAACACTATAGCAAGATATAGATTTTGAAATTTTTTATAGCGTATATATAATGTGTAACTATAATATACATAAAAATTCTCAAAAATGATAAAAATTACTAAAAATTAATGATATTCATAGTTAATTTCATGAAATAAAATAAAATGAAATAACTTAATTTACAATAAAACATAGAAATTACAGAAGGTTTTTTTTTCTTCTTATTTCCAAATAAAAAGACATAAGTCAAATAGAAAATAAGATCATAGAATCCTTGAAAAGCACATTGTTCGTACATTAATATACATCACAAATTATTGTCGTAAACATGACTTTATTAATGAAAGACAGTTCCACACATTCTTTTGATGCAGGGACCAAAGAGTCAATTGTAGAAAAAAAAAAAAAAGATACAACACTAAAGCGCAACACAAAGAATCTAAATTTCAAAGCACTGGAAGAAGCCCAATTCCTATGCCAATTCAATGAACAATATATATTAGTAGAGAATATTACCATGGGTAGACTTTTTTGTAGTGAAAAACTTGCTACAAAATAGCTATTGAGGGAATAGAACAAGATATAATTTCTTGATGCAGATTAGACAATTTTATTCTTAATTTTTAATAATTGGGATGTAGAATAAAAATATTAAAAAATGAAGTATATGACAATAAATAAAAGGACTCAAAAGTACATATATTATTTTAGGAGTTAAATATATATTACATTTGTTGGTGATTACTAAAAGATCATTTTTATAGAAAATCAAATAAACTACTACCTCTATCACTAAATACAAGATTCTTTTTTAAAATTTGTTTATCTGTTTTTTATAATATTATTTTCAAATTATTTTTTGCATTATTAATTTTTACTAAAATATCCTTAATTACTTTACAAT
>PYAF01004035.1:441941-478283 GCA_007407185.1 Glycine tomentella | reverse complement strand
GGGGGGGGGGGGGGGGGGGGGGGGGAACTTAGAAACAAATGTTGCAACATTAGATTGTAATGGTGATTCCTCACAGGCTGGAATTTTTATTGGGAGTGAGGACAACTTGGAAAACAAGTGGTACTAATGAAGTGGTGATTGAACCTGGAGTAACTCCACCTACATCTTTGAATGAGCCCCTTAGTAACTGGTAAGAACCAGCCAACGTAGGGAAGCCCTTTCAGGTCTATACCCGCCGGCCCAAGGGTTCCAAAAGTCCAATATCCTAGCCTCAATTCTGTTAGGAGGAAGGATAGTGGAAGTTAGTTAGAGGAGAGAGAAATTATGCAGAGAGTCTGTTATTAGTAGTGGGAGGGTATATTGAGTGGGTAAGAGGGAAATGTTTTGGGATTGGAAGTCGAGAGTTATTCTCTGACTTGGGGGAGCTTTGCTCTCAGATTGTTATTTGTATTCCCTTCGTTTATCTTTTAATACTAATTGCAGAATCTCTGATAGGAATTACCTATCAGTAACACACCAAACCAATCATCTGCTGCTATGAATGTTCCTAATCATGTGTCTGATCTCTCCATAAAGCAATTACCAGAACGTCATACTAGAGGTATTCCTAAACCCACTTATGGACCTACTCTCTCTCTCTAGTAAATCTAGATATCCCATGAGTAAATTTCTTTCCTACCACCGTTTGTCTGAATCAAATATGTCATTGGTAAATCATTTATCTACTGTAGCTATTCCTAACAATGTAGCCTTAGCTGATCACTGATGGATAGCTGCGATGACTGAGGAGATGACAGCTTTGCAACAAAGTGAAACATGGGAAATTGTTGAATGCACACCAGAAAAAAAAAAAAAAAAAAAAACCTGGTTGGATGTCGTTGGATTTATACTGTGAAGTACAAAGACGGTACAATTGAAAGGTTTAAAGCAAGGCTTATTCTCAAACATACAGTGTTGATTATAGAGACATTTGCTCCGATAGCCAAACTTAACACAGTTTAAGTGTTGTTATCTCTAGCTGTAAACTTAGACTGCCGATTATAACAATTTGATGTAAAAAATGTCTTCCTCCATGGAGAATTATCAGAGGAGGTTTATATGGAACTTCCACCATGATGTATAGTTCCAAAGAAGCATACCCAGAAGGTGTGCAAATTAAAGAAATCATTGTATGGCCTCAATTAAGCAATCCCCAAGGGCATGTTTTGGAAGGTTCACAGAGTCAATGATAGCTTTTGGCTATCACCAAAGCAACTCTGACCACACTTTGTTTCTAAAGAGACAACATGGAAAGATCACTACTCTTATTATGAGGATGATGTGATGGTTACTGGAAATGACCCTGAGGAAAGAAGAGCTCTACAAGACTATTTATCAAGAAAATTTGAAATGAAAGATCTAGGTCCTCTGAAATATTTTCTTGGGATAGAAGTTTCCCAATCAAAAGCAGGAATTTGTCAATCCCAAAGGAAGTATACTCTAGATCTTTTATGAGAAACGGGCATGGAAGGATGTCATCCTGTTGATACTCCAATAGAAGAAGGCTTGAAATTGTGTTTAGAACCAAATCAGGTTCCTGTGGACAAAGGGAGTTATCAAAGGCTTGTAGGAAGACTGATGTACTTGAATCACACCAGACCAGGTCTGACTTATGCATTAAGTGCTGTTAGTCAGTATATGCATAACCCGGGAGAACAACATATAAATGCTGCCATGCACATCTTAAGGTATTTGAAGTCAGCTCCTGGAAAAGGTATTCTCTTCACTAAACACACTGATTATCAAAGCATAGATGCCTATACAGGTGCTGATTGGGCTGAATCAATAGATAATAGAAGGTCTACCTCAGGTTACTTCACATTTGTAGGTGGCAATCTTGTTACTTGGAGAAGTGAAAAAACAAAATGTGGTTGCATGCTCGAGTGCACAAGCTGAATTTAGATGTTTTGCACTTGGTCTTTGTGAAGCATTATGGCTAAGACTACTTTTGGAAGATTTGGGTTACTCAAGTAGGCAACCAATTAGGCTTTATTGTTTTTATTTTATCGGAAAATAAATAAGTATATTAATATAAGAGTACTAGAGGTACCATAGAGATAAACAACCAGTTATTACCACAGGTTAGAAGCTATACTATCAAGCTATTGAATAAAATAGCAATAAACCTGAGGACCCAAAAATTAGGCTTTATTCTGACAATAAAGCTGCCTGTGATATTGCCCATAATCCAATACAACATGATCACACAAAGCATATTGAAGTGGACAGATTTTTCATTAAGGAGAAGCTAGACAATTTCATTGTAACTAGACCAGAAGACTAGCAGGCTGATATTCTCACCGAAGCAGTCTCAAGCAGTGTTTTCAAAAATTTTAAGCAAGTTGAACATTAGTGATATTTATGCATCAACTTGAGGGGGAGTGTTGAGATGTCTTTCCTTAATTAATTCACAGTATTGCAAAGTTACCATATATAAATTCATTAACTTGTATTTGAGAGTATTTGTAGGGATTGACTTAATTATAGGGATTGGTTTTTCTTTCCAGAGATTTATTTTCTCTGTTTTTGTATAACCTCCCTGCTGTATATATACAGCTCTTGTAATCATCTGTTATATATGAATGACACATTCTCAACACCATCAACCTTCTATGTATTGGAAAACCTTAACTTAGTTTCAATGGGCCACCAAATCTCGATTGAGGGGCCATTGACACACATACATGATACATAAGTATATATTTGAAATGACTCATCAACCCTCTCATTAATTCACAGTCGTTTGTAAAGCTAACTCCTTTTTATCTCTAATCAATACACACATATGAAATGAGTATACACACATATAATGACCGATCCTCTTAGTCTTAACTCTTAAGTGCTGTACCTAGGGATCATCATGATTTTCCAAGATTCATGATTATGGGCAATCGTGATTATCAAGCAGGAAAAAACTTTCTTGATACCAAATGCCTCCTAAAAGTAATCATATCAATTTTCCATCTATTTCAGAAACCTGCCAATATTATACATGGACAATTCTGTTATGTTCATGGATGACGGATACGCTATTAAGGCAAAAAATTAACATCATAAAATGATGGAGTTACTCCTAAAATATGTACATTTTTGTCAATTTGCCTTGAAGTTCTAGATCCCTACCACAGTCAGTAGTCGCAGCAATAGGAATGGAAGAATGGATTGGTGTTGAGTTATCCTGATTCTGAGAGGGTTTCAGAATATGCTCAGCACCTGTACTAAGTTTAACAGGACCAGATATTGCCACGCCAACCCGGTCAGAAGAATCAAAGCCAAGATAGCTTCTTGGATTTAGATTCTGAACCGCATTCTGACAACATTCACTTCTTGCACCCACTTGGAAATCAAGTTCAACTTCTCTTGTGTTTCGCTGCACAGCCATGGCAGTTAAGTTTGTCTGCACTTCAATTATAGGTAACATGTTAGATTTTGGAGGATCAACAAGACTAGCTGAGGGTCTCCTCCTGGAATTGGTGCATGGATGATAGTTTTTGGCAATCATATCATCAAATTTCACTCTGTCAGTGACCTTAAATATGTTTCTACAACCACTTTCTATGGCAGATGGTGGTTCTATAATGGGGGAAATTGAAGCATGTGGAGAATGAGGACCAGCAATTGATGTTGGACAAAGAATGGTCTTCCTGGGAAATTGAGAAGTCACAGAATTAGGAGGATACAAAACATCTGCAGAATGATTCACAAATGGGATAGTAGAATCATTTCTCCATGCATTATGAGGAAAACTTGTACTTAAAGAGCTTCCAGATGGCCTTTCATGTGTTGAGCCTAAGGACCATGGTGGCAAACTTCTATAGGACCTCTTGCTCCAGGATGATTTGGTCTGTTCTTCAACAATTGGGTGCAAGAAGGCGAATCCAAAGGATGAATTCGTGACATGGTGGTGCTTCTTCGGGTCATTCAGGTCACCACTGCTTAAAGTTGACTGATTAAAATTGCAAGGACTAGAGGGTACCTGAGAATGAAAGCAGAATCCTTGAGGTTTAGCTCCAGATATAAACTGCTCAGGCAAGTCTTCAGGTGGCCTATTGTATATTGCACACGAAGTAGGTGCTTGGGAAATAGTATGCAAATCAGTACTAGCATTTCTGCTGAATCCAAGGCTTCCATTTTGAGATAAATGATGATCACTTCGCAGATTAAGAAATTCCGAGTTTGGACCTTTCATCAAGGAACTTTGTAATGTCTGATTACTTTGAATTTTCACTGATTGAAACACATTCTCAGTTTGTCTCTGTAATTGCGAACCAGATGCTGAATCTGGCATGTAACATCTTCCTAACAAAGAATTGTCCCTAGCAGAATCTACAGAATGATGCCTTCTGGATTCCTCTTCAGCCCAAGGAACTCCTCCAACAAATTTTTGCTTTTCGTTGCTGCTTCTACCAATCGGAACATCTTTACCCATCAACCTCATTGTTGGTTGGCTGGAACTTGGTGAAACAAGATCTGAGCTTCCTCTTGGTGAAACCATTCCATATTCCTTGTGATTTGGCATCTTTTCAAGTTGATTCTGTTCAATGAAAGGGATTCTCATGAGGTTCAACTCTGAATCAAATGGCTCGACATGGTGATTGGAACACCAACCAGAATTATGCTGATAGATATCTGCTCTCTCACTTCCATGTAACTCTCTGCCTGAATAGTGAGGAAATAGATTTGCCCGATCCTGAAATGCCTTCTGAACAACATGCCTCTTACCGATGCTTAAATATTCCTGGCTATTTTGATGGAAAACATCATTCACAGGTAAGTCGCTTAACGAACCTCTTAATGTACATGATGCCTCAGTCTTGTTCATCTCAACTTTTCCACTTGAACTGAAGTTGATTAGCTCACCATGAGAATTGAGTGGCAAACCATAAAAGCTCTCCTCCATGCAGGTATTCCTTATACTTCCTTTCCCCCAGCCAGGCAAGAGAAACGAATTATCAATCTTATCTGCAGAAAACGTGCCTGACAATGATCTGCCACCCAAAGCTTGACCAGTGTTATCATTGTTTTTATACGTGTGCAATGGAAATTCAGGTCTCTCATTTACTCCGTTACACGAAGCAGAATAAGAGGGTGAAGGCTCCAAATATGTCCTTGTGTTTGCATTTTTAGACTGAAAAGTTGGACCTCCCAAATGATCAATGAACTTTCTAGTGCAACTAAAAGCTTCAGATTCACACGCTTGTGTATTTATACCAGAAGTCTGCCCCCCTTGAAATTCTGAAAGAGATCTAGAAAAGTCACCATATGGAGAAACATGCACTGTAGTTGTGTTGCCTCTATCGAACCGGTCTAAATTATTATCACAAATCGTCACATTGGATAATGATTCAGACTTCTCTTCTAAGTGCTTTGATTTCTCTTCACTGGTACATGGCTTTAATTTTGGTACAGCAACATGTCCTAGTGTATTAGAAAACTGTTTATTTTCAACCATAGGACAAACCTCCTCTGTCTTATCTGTGTTAATGCCAGTGTTGTCATTTCTGTTTTCCTCCAAATTCACAGTTCCTTCATCATTTCTGTTTTCCTTTGTCTTATCTGTGTTAATGGCAGTGTTGTCATTTCTGTTTTCTTCCAAATTCACAGTTCCTTCATCATTTTCAGTGAACTGCTCCTCTCCAAATGAAGAAACCAGCGTATCTGAAGACAAACTGAACACAGTTTCATCAAATGAGTTTCTCTTTTCTGGACCAAGTACGGAATCCTCGGCAGAAAATCTCACTTGCTTGTCTGTTAATAACACTTGAACATCCAAATGGCTTTCCTCGGTACCATCTTGAATATTACTACCACTTGAAGTACTTTCAGAAATGTGTTTGTGATTCTTAAGAATGCCGCGAATGGGAGACACTGCATTTTGTTGCTTTCCAACTGAGTCCCAGTTTTTCACTTTTTCCTTATTTTCTGATAATGTCGTTAAACCCAATTTCTTTTCATGAACAGAAGAAGCATCAATGTCATCAAGTTTAACCTTTTTATTCCCAACAGTGCCTTGCTCTCTGAAACTATATACTGAATTCTGCATCTTACGCTTGTAAACATCTCCCTGAGACATTAAAAATTAACAAACCTGACTAAGCTTAATAATAATAATAAATAACAATAATGACACATTAAAGGTACGTAACAGACAGAAAGTCAAGATTTCAACTCCAACATCCATTGCAACAGAAAGGAAAGAAGGGGGTGGGGCCGACCTCAATACTCAATGGAATCAAATTTCCTCTTCTTCCCTTAAGCTTCTGCCTTTCAAGCAGAGGAATTACACTTCATAAAATTAACAAGTATCCCAACCCATGCTTTATAAGAATAAATATATGTGATTTATAAACTACTTAAAACATTGAAGGTCAGATCTGTCATAAACAGACAAGAAACTCAAGATTGAGACATAGAAAGTTATTTGAGTTTTTTTTTTTTTTAAATCACATGATTTTTGAAGTGAGAAATAACATTAAATCTTGACAATTCATATTTATATATTATTATATATCTAAATTTATCCCTCTCACTCATAACAAAATTATACAAAATTATCCTTGCACTAGACATGTCCCCCACATCCACATATAGTTCAAAGAAATATTATTACTAGAAATAAAAATACAAATATTTAATTTTGTTTTATTATTTTAAAAGTTAGTTTAATTGATAAAATTTTATTTTAATTAAGATTAGAAAATATTTCATTATACTTAATTAATTGAAAGGATTTAAGTATAGATTAAAATAATTAAGAAAAATAAAAATCTTTTTTTAACAAGATAAATAGTTAAAAACTAGTTATAATATTTTTATTTGATATAAAAACTCGTGCGACAGATGTTATTAAAATAAGAGAAATACATAATTACATAAGAAAGAATGCACATCTAGAATTTGTCTTAGAATTACGAATCAAATTTATAATATATAGTAAATAGAATAAAATGGTATGCCTTTCAAGAATATTTGCGGGGAAGCTTCGTAAGGCATGCATCCATTTGTTAGTGGTTTTCTAAAAGAAAAGTTACTTTTCCAATTAAAATATCGTTTAATTATGTATTTTTTAAATAAAACTTTGAATACTATTTGCTAAATAAAAAAATAATCACACAAAAAATTCTAGAAGAAATAATTATAAATAACATTTTTTTAGCTTAAGCAATCATACCTTTTAACTTTTAAATTTTATCCGTTTCATATAAAATGAATACAATTTTAAATATTTATCTCGATCTCCATTGATGGAAAATTTTCGAATGACAAGATGATAATAATGCTTTGTCAATACATTGGTCATAAATAGCCAGTGTGAGCCTGTAAGGGGTGTAATGTAACATTGATCAAATGCACATGCAGCTGACGCAAATAAATTCTAGCATTTCTCTTAAAGCAAACCAATTGAAATAAGTATATTTAGAAGTATTTATTTTGAAAAGAGAGAAATAAATTCATTACCGGTAAAGACTTTTCTTGTTTCTTTTTTGGTATAGGGATAGGTCAAGACTTTAAACTAAAAAACAACTATTTCTATATATATTGTAAAAAAGCATGGATGTAATTCCCTAAATAACGAATAAAACTCCCTCACTTTTGCTATTTATTCTAGTTTGCGTAAATATCAGAAACAAATTTGCACCCAAAAAAAAATATTGAAACAAATTATAAGTATCAAATTTATCAAAATAAAAAAAATGATTAGTGTCAAAACTTAATAAGCAGTAATTAGTTCCTAAAGAAAAAAAAAACAAGTAGTAATTAATAACCCCGACCATGCCATGATACTAATTACCTTCGTTTTCCTCTTTAAAAGAAACAACCAATACATTTAGTATAGTAGAACATGATTAATTTATGAGTTTAATTTGATGCAATTCTTTCTTCCAACCAATTATGTAGTATATAAAAAAATATCTAATATCAAATCATTAAATGATGTAACATCATATCAGTTAAATATAATTCATTTTTTTATACTAAGCACATCAAAATTAATTTTTAATGAAATCCTAGATAAACGTTTTTTTAAGGAAAAAAAAGATAAACTTCTTTTTGGATTCAATATATTAACTTATATTTTATAAAAAAAAATTAATTTATGAAAGAGAAATGAATATGCGTTATATCCAACATCCACGTAATAATGTCATTTAGATATGTTTGGGGGTATGATTTTAGAGAAACAAAGATAGAACTTTTTTAAATTTTAAATTGAGAAATTATATGATATTTTGAAAATATATATATAAAATATTAAGTAATTAAATTTATGCTAATTTATCATTTTAATCTTACAATTTTTAAAAATTATTAAATTAGAGAATATTCATTATATATAAATGAAAATTTTGGTTGCTTTTTTACCATTCCATTCAGTTCACACATGCATCATTACAAGAGTTCAATTTCCTAACTAGTGACTGTATGTTTGTGATATAATGTTTTTTTTAAACAACATATGACTATACAAAGATCATCGTGTAAACATATTTTTCACTGATTTAAAAATTAAACTCATAAATATAAATATCACATATTGTATTTAGAATTAAACTGTAAATGTAACCAGCGTAATGTATGGTCATGAGTGCTTTGTTTTCCAAATCTTGTCTTATTTATAAGAAGAAGAAAAAAAATCATTTTAACTAATAGTATCAACTGCTTTGTTAATACAAGAAAGTTAATTTAATGAGCTTATTCAATTTTGAAAACGTCTAGCTGTAAATGAAGTAAGCTTATGTATTAAGTAATCTATCACTATATATTAAACTTCCATCCTCGTTTATATATATATATATATATATATATATGTGTGTGTGTATGTACACAAAGTGTCTTTCTCATGCAGCCTCTTCCTCATTTCATGACTTATGAATTGTAAATTTTTATAACAACATAAATTAATACTCAAGTTTTCTTAATTCTTTAACCAATGCTCAAAATTATTTAATTAACATGAAGTATAATTAGGTATTTATAAATTATGCTATAAGAAAAAGTATTTATAAAATATTGTTAAAACAGTATTCCACTAATTGTATTCAAAAGTTTTTAAAATTAAAAAATTTCAGTATATGTTTTTCACAATTTTAAGTTATATTTTTCATTACCAATAAAATAACATATTAATAATTAAATTAATACTTTCTTTAATATTTTAATTTTAATTTATATAATTTATCCATATTTATAAATAGTCGTATGATATAGTCGTTAGTAGTTATATACATCACAATTCAGAAAAAAAAAAAAGGTTATATATAACACAGTTGGATTCAGTTCAATACCTTCTCATCAGTTCTAACAACAAATTTTTCTACTTTGATTTTTCATTGCATTTTATGGTATAAAAAAACTAGAATTGCAGTAACTGAATAATCGTATTCTGTAATACAATATTCACTTTGACTAATCATAAAGGGCAACTTTATGTATGATAGAATAGTATATGAACTTCTTTAATATACTGGCAAAAAAGGTACGAATAATTTTAGTACAGACTAGTCTTATCAATTTTCCTATAATTTTAGTACAGACATGTCTTATCAAATAATTTAGTTATTAAAAAAAATTATTAAATAACATTTTAAAATTATAAATGTAGAACATTTTAATCCTTTATTAAAAGGCTAAAATATCTCATACTTACAATCTTTTAAAGACTAAATGATTTTTCTTTTTCTAGGGTCAATATATCACTCGTGTAATTTTAATTTTCAAGAACTAATTTGGATATGCATCGATTATATTTACAGCAGTTATGCTAACAAATTAAAAACACTTACATGTAGCTAGCAAAAGTACAGCCAAACAACTAAGATTACATAATTATTACAATAATCATGATTACATAATATTTTAATCACGCACATTTTAATAATAGAAAAATCTAAGTAGAGCATCTATGTTATGGTAAAGAAATTGAATAGTACATTTCCTTAAAAAAAAGCTGAGAAGGTTGAATTAATAAATTTTACCAAGAAGAAATGTGCAAATAAATGCATGAATGTTGATATTTAAAACATACTTTAAATTTGTCATCTTGATGTATAAAACTCATTACTTGATAGGCATGGGAACAAAAAAAAAACAGTATGATCATAGAATCAGAATAAGAAGATGTTCGAAGGTAAAGTTACAACTAAAGTCTAAAATTAATCTTTGAAATTTCTAGATTTAAAACAAGACCACAGACGTCATCTTTTCTAAGAGACTCCAACCGAATCCAACTTTGAAATTGCCTGCATTAATATTCTCAGTTGATTTTTTAGTACATATCCAGTCTACGAAAAAGTTAGCACCGACCAAAAAAGATCGCATTATATCAGCATCGTACAATCCTCTATCAGTGTACTGATGATAATTATCAGATAGAATTACCACGTACATGTATTATTACTTTCGGGCTTATCTTTTCCATGGCTATATACTCTCCTCCTAGGTTCTGATCTGTTAGCCACTCATTGATTTCATTTTTTATCTAAAAGATAAGGATTATTTAACTATCAAATTTCATATCCCACTTTTCATACCTTTTCTATTTGAGAACTAAAGAGTGTACATTAGAGTTTTTAAATTTTCTAAAAACAATCATTAAATTAATGAATAATTATAATCATGTAATATAAATAATATGAATATAACATCATCTAAAAATAACACTCAGAAAATAATTCACAAACTCCTATTCACTTAGCTTGACAAGAATAAAGTTCTCTTAAAATATATATTTTTCTTTTTATATCACATCATTCATTTTATTATATATTTTTCTTTTTTTATCTCTCTCTTAATTTGCAAAACTATTGTAAGAAAGTGTTGAGTATACTTAATTATCTTGTAAATAACGAGCTATATATATATATATATATATATATATATATATATATATTTTAGACTATCGCACAACACTTTCCATACGAAAAGTCTCACAACACTAAAATCATTATACATGTATCGCCACCTACCCCACCTTTACTCACGAGTCATGGCTATAACTGCATATAAACAATATATAGTAGCATTTCATAGCATAACGCCGATGAGATAAAGATCCATACCCAAACCAGTATAAATTTTCAGACGAAGTGTCCCTCTGGATCGCATGGCATAACAAAACATCCCTATAGATTATAGACCCAATAATCAACGATCCTTCAAATTCTGAACCTAATTCCCTCACACAGATCCCACAAACCCAAACCTCATCATATATCCAGCTGTAAGATGTGTATCCAGCCCATGTCAGAAAGACTAGCCATCATCATAGAAGAGAAATACACTACTTATCCAGTTCCCCATGGCCCATAAGATAATTACCCCCAAATTATTTGCTAATAATAATAACAACATATAATAAAAAGAAAAGAAAAGAAAATATCATCATCATTAGACTCAAGTCTTCCACCTAGCAGCTATTAACCCTTGTCATGAATGGCTAGGCCCTTATCTTCTTCACACAAGTGCCAAGCTAAAAACCACTCACTCCCTTCTCTATTCACAAACGTGACGCTATCTCTCAACCCACCCCTTTTTTCAGCATCAATTTTATGCAGTAAAAG
This sequence comes from Glycine tomentella, assembly GCA_007407185.1. Taxonomy (NCBI): domain Eukaryota; kingdom Viridiplantae; phylum Streptophyta; class Magnoliopsida; order Fabales; family Fabaceae; genus Glycine; species Glycine tomentella. The sequence continues at coordinate 466,683 of PYAF01004035.1, read as the reverse complement.
CCACGCGTAGGTTCGCAAACCTATTATCGAATGGCACCCTCAACACAGAAACTACACTATTGGGTTATATTTTATGCCTCAAAACCCACCAATTTAATCCTTACTTGCCACGATTTAGCTGCAAATTATGGGAACTAGGTAGCATGCATACACGAAAGATTAACCTATATTTTATGCCATGAAAATCACACATAACATAACATGACGATGACAATAACATGTATATATAACAACATACATAAAGAAAGAAACATACCTTCTTCGCAGTGAACTCCTTGTTTAGCTTCTTGTTTTTCTTCTTTCTCCTTTTGTTTATCTTCTTACTTTCATCGTTTAGAATCACAAAGCCACACTTTTCCACCTTGTTTTTCTTCCTCGTGATAACCTTCTTCAACTTTTTCTTCTTCATCACGTTGTTGTTCGTACTCCTTTTGAAATTCTCAAACTCTTCTCCATTCTCTTCGTTTTCATATTCTTTCTCAGCCTCCGCCGTAAGTTTGCCGTCTCCGACGGCGTTGATTTGCGGCGTGACATTGAGAATTTCGGCGAGAGAGCGCTTCTTCGGCGCTTTCGGCTTCTGATTATTCAAACTCAGTTCCAGCCACAACTCATTCTTCTTCATCGCCATTTCCGGACAACCGTCGATGTGCGCGTTCGCCGCGGTCACCGTTGCGGTGTTGAAAACCCTACAAACAGGACAAAGCATCTCCGATTCCTTCTCCTCATCCGCAGAATTCGAGTTTCCTACAACGGATTTCACCGAATTGAAGGAAATTCCGTTGGATCTCATGGCCTCAAGCCGCTCCGAGAGCCACCGAAACTTCGTGACCGTAATCGAAACCTCGCCGGCATCAGACGGCAAACGTTTCAACACCGTCACGATCTCCCGCGGCGGCTTCTCCTCTTCAACATCGTCTTTCATCTCGAAAATCTCCGAGATGGAGCGTCTTTTCGGCGCCTTCGGTTTCGACCGCCTCATCCGCCGCCGCTCCTCCCTCACCGTCCGCGCGAGGCAACCGTCGATGTGCGCGTTCACCGCCGTCAGCGTCGCAGCGTTGAAATCTCGGCACACCGGACAAACCAGCTCCACCTTCTCCTCTTCCTCCGACACCGAATCCGCCGCACATCCGCCGGTAACTAACTTATCCTCTTTCTCCGATTCACTCTCGTGGGAAACCAACCCATTTGGTTGATTCAACCTTTCTCTTTCTCCGCCGGCACCGGCGAGGTTGGATCTCAGTCCGGCAAGGTCATTGAACCACCGCCGCGACTCCGGAATACTCATCGGAGGCAGCCAGGACTCAGCCTCGTCGCGGCTGAGTCCGGAGGCGGCGAATGGCCAGCATTTGAAAACGTCGACTGACCTCATCTTGGAAGTGTAGTCCCTGCCACACCGAATCATAACCGCAGAAAGAAAGAAAGATACACAGTTAGTTACAGTCACAGTCATAACAGTGACAACAAATTAAAAATAAATCAACACAAAATTAAAATTAAAAAATATTAAAAAAATAATTAAGTATATATTATATGCCTGATGGAGAAGCTATGGAATGTAAGTGCCATGATGAAGATAACTAATGAGAAGAGAGAGGGTTTTGGGTTTTAGAGAGAGGTAATGGTGGTGATGAGAGAAGAGAAGAGAGGAGATAGTAGTATTATTTTTTTTAGTGTATAGTGTATTTTCCCGCTAAGGGAAGAGTGATGTTTTTTTTTTTTTTTCCGTCACAGTTTAGCTTTATATGTGTGTTTGTTTTTTTTTTTTTTTTTAATCTTAAATTAAGTTATGAGTGAAAAGGACGTATGAGAGAGAGGGGAAGTGCGACCCGAGCCTCAAAAAGCGACTCACGCTCCACGCACTCACCCTACATACACCTATCAACCAGGATATATAACTTGGACACATCATATTCTTTCTGTACTTTTTTTTTATTTCATTCAAATTATAATTACTTGTATTTTGAGAAAAGAAAATTTGGCAAATATTCGTTTTCATGCACATTTAAACATTGAAAATTAAAATTTATTTTTTAAATAGGTAAAAAAATACTACAAATTGATTTTGTTATTAAATATCTATGAAATTATTTTATTATTAAATTATATTATTCAAGTACTAATTAAATAATAAATTATATTATTTAAAGATTAATATAACATTAAATTATAGAGTTTAGATATCAATTTATCATTAAATAATTTATAAAATTAATTTATCACATTTTTTTATAATTTAAAAATTAAATTTAAATTATTTATTTTTTAAGAATCCAATTATCATCACCTTTCATTTTTAGTCACCAAAATCAATATATGCCGAAGAAAATTTCTAAGGTTGGTGTTCAAATCTTGATTTAATTAAACGACATTGTAAACACGTAAAACTATTATTAATCCTTGGTTTGGTACAGTGGGCAAACAGAAAAGAGAGTGTGAAAATTGGAGGGAGAGAAATTATATATCTTTTGTATGGTAAAAACAAGATAGGGAAGAAATAAAAAAAAAATGTGAGATTCGTATTTTTAAGTTTAATTTTTTTTTTCTATAATTCTAATAATGTTTTCTTTTAGTCCATAAAACATTTCATCTTAGTCATATGTATAACTTTTTTTTAACCTTTTTGTCTTTACCGCCTAAGATTGTCTAAATTCCCTATAGAATTGAAATTGCCTAAATTGTTTTTTTAGTTTTTCACTGTCATTTTTAATTTTGTAATAATTTTAAAGGATTTGTATATAACGACGCATGGCAATTTCAGCGAACGAGGACAGAAAGAGTTAAAAATTGTAATTATAAAGATCAAAGTGGGTCATTTCAAACTATAAGAACTAAAATGAAAAATTGTTCCAACTATAAAGATAAGAGTAAATAAATAATAATTCTTTCTTTTTTATTTATATTTTTGTGTTTCATATTTTTTCTTTATTTCCTTTAAAAAACACTTTATTTTTATTTCTATTTTTCCCATATATTTGATTCATTTTATTTATCTTTTTTCATTAACTCTATTTTTTTTCCTATTAAACACTCCATAGAATTTTGTCTTAAGAATAGTTTTTTAATCCTGTGCATGTTCTCGATATTATTTAATTAAGGTTTATAAACTCTTTATTAAATTATTATTTGGTAAAAAAAGGATAATTAAATAAAAATAATAATTTGAATGTAATACAACAGACATATGTGATGTTGACATTAGACTCTCCCATAACGGGAGATATAAACTTTTAGTGATACATATCACGCGTTTTAATTAATTCCCTAAAACTAGTTAAAATAATATTAGGGTGAAACCATTTATAAAATAATATATTAAATTATCTTTTCAGTTATTCACACTTTTCAGATTGAAAATGAAATAAAGAGAGAGACATATTAAAAATGTCTTTCTTGATTTAGTCTATCAAAAGGTAAAGTCATACTTCATTTGTTGTTGTTTTTTTTTTTTACAAAGACGGAAATATTTAAAACATTTTTTACAATGCTATAAAAAAACTTTTTTTTTTTTTAAATGAAGGATATCATACAAATTATCCAAGTCCTCACAGCTAAGCCAATTTCAGTGGGTATAAAATGTTTGAACTTGTGACCAGCTATAAATTACTCAAATCTCTTATTATTAACAAATTGTTCACCTTTTGACAAAGAAACAATATTTTTAAAATTATTTTATAAAATTATAATATAATAATTATATTTTAAATAAATTATTCCAATCACAAACTAAAAATAATGTGAAAATGCTATCAAAGAATATTACAATAAGTTTTTTTGATGAAATCATAGGGTAATGTTAAGAAAGAATATGTATAAAAATTGTACAATTTTATGAATGAAGAATGTGTGTTTAGATATGTGCAAGCCTGTTTGAGTGTTAATGGGATAGTAAACATTATTTAAGTTTCTAATAGTAATGAGAGGAAATATCTGACGCATTTCCGATTGTAATCCAAACACTTACTTATCAAAATCTTTGATGAAGAACAATTGTAAGGGAAAAAACAGACAGAACATAAATTATGAACAAGGATATATTTTTATTTGTTTGGTAAGAAAAGAGAATTAAAGTTAAAAGGGTTGATGTATCAAATGTCAAGTAGGTTAGAACTTGGGTTGGATTCTCATATTTCTTCTATTGATATAACATGTTTGAAACACGTTGAGATCAAATTTGACAAATTCATTTTGTAATGTAAAAGCTATATCTATTAGCTTTTGAAATTTTTATTCAAAAAAATCACATCCAAAACATGAAATCAAACACACTTATGGAGGAGCACGGTTGCACGGTTGCACGACACATCTAGCATCCCCCTCCACCTCCACCTCCGTGAGGTGCACGACGCCACTAGCATCCCCCTCCATTGCGTGTGACGCCACCACTCTCCCTTTCCATAGCGCATCCTCCACCGCATCGTGAAGCACCACCACACTCCCCTCTATGGCGCATCACACTCCCTTTTGGATTTTTTAGTTCGTTCTCCTCTTCATCTCCTTCCCCTCTTTCTTTTTCATTATTATTGCTTCCCTCCATCATCTATTAGGGATAGAAATAATAAAAAACTTTTTTTTTTAAAATGGTGAGGATCTTAAGAGATCTTGTAGAAGACCATACCCTCTATTGAAAATCTCAATTCTCTTTCTAGTGAAAGACCTGGGCAAGATCAGCTTGAGCTCGATCTCAACTCAAGATCTTAGTTCAAAATGTTCCACTAAAGATATTTTAATATATGCATAAAAAGAGTAAATATTTTTAATATATGATAAAATACTTAATTTTTATAATAATTCTCTTGGTTATTTTGTATATCTTCACATCCTCCATTGGCTTGAGGTCCCCCTCCTGAGAAAACACACTTCAATTCTTTCCCAGCTTGAAGAGAAGAAAATTGTTGCTACACATATTACTCGATCGTATTTTTCATCAACTATTTGGAGAGGTTTTCTTAACTGATGATAAAGTATTTTATTTATTTTTTCCTAGCATAACATTCTTTGTTAAGCTCCATATGTGACAGTTCCTCTACAATTGGCTTCTAGAGCTGCAAAACTTCTTGGCCTTAAAAATATTCGGGCTTAATTATTGTTTTAGTTTCCGAATTTGAAAATGTATTTTTTTAGTCCTTAAATTTTAAAAATTACTTTTTCTAGTCCTTGATATAATAAATTGATATTTAATGATAATTTTTAAGCACTTTATGACAGATTTTTAGCTGACATTTTTTAAATGTAATTCAAGTGGCTAAAAAATAAAAATTAATTTAAGACAGCTAAAAATCATTAAAATTGTCAATTTATAATGTTAGAAACTAAAAGCCTTTTTTAAAAATTTTAGGAACTAAAAAAAGCAGATATCTCAAAAATTTAATGACTAAATCAGTAATTAAGTCAAATATATATATGTGTGTGTGACAATTCGATAAAATAAAAATTGCCACTAAATTTAAAAGCATTAATTAAGTTTTAGTTCCTTAAATCTTCCATATTCCAAATTTTAGTCTTTTAATTTTTTGACTTTATTTAGTCTTTTATTATTTTTTCCAATATTTTTAGTTTCTCTAAATAAAATTCTCATTTTAATCTTTTATTTATTTTTATTACTCAAAATTAGTTTATATTTTGTCAATTTTTAGTCTCATTTATTTTATATTTGAGACTAATTTTGAGCAATAAAAAATGAGAAACTAAAAATAGATAACAAAAAAAATTAGAGAAACAAAAATGATGACAAAAAATTAATAAATAACTTAAAGTTGTCCAAAAAATTAAGATAATACGAATTAAAAGCTTAAAAAATTAAAGTAATAAAAACTTAATTAACCCATTTAAAAATAAAACATCTGATAAATCAATAATTGAACGTTGCATGAAGATATTAAAGAACTGCAGAGATCGTGGTCCGGTTGCCGGTGGATGGGTGACTCATTTATCTCTGTGAACTACTATATATCAAGATCACATTGTCATGGGTACATCATTGTAAGGACCGTTTCAAGTATATCATTTATTCATGTTAATAAATTTAGTAAATTTAATCGTATGCATGCACGCACTTCAACTTGTCATGACATATAAAGAAAAAAAAAAAGGGGAGGTATATTATTTTTTTAATTAAATTTAAAATGTCTTTCGACTAAAAGTCAAAGAATAATCTTTTAAAATATTAAAATTTATTTAAGGAATTAATTTTCTAATAAATATTTTTCATACACATATTAAAGATCTAACTCATAATTACATACTTAATTAAGAAACTATCTTATTTATCAACTATTTTTTTTATTACGGAGCGTTGCACCAATCACTCTCCACCCTGTCAAAAGTACATACATTTATATATATATTTTTTAAATAAAAACCTCTTTTTTCTTTAAAAGAAAAAGTTGAATAGCTTGCTTATTAATTTAATAAAATATTTTATTAATCACACCAATAAGTGATGTTTTGGACTAAAAACACTATATACCCATACATTTATCTAGAGATCTCATTTTAAACTAATTTTACTTTCTTATCTCAAATCCTTAAGAAATAAGAATTATGATAAAGGTTATTCAGGCTAACTTAGTTTTTAGTAATTTTTTACTAACTAAAAAATTTGTTTGACTATTTAGTAAACAAGTTTTTTTAATAATTTTTAGTATTTTTTGAAATATTATTTGAAGTAATATTTTTTTATATATGTTTCTATTCTTATCCTTAATATATTTATTATTTTTCTAATTGATATTTTTAAATAAGTCATGATTTTATTATTTTTTTATCATTATACGTTTTTTAATTACTTCAATAACTAATTTTACCGAATACTTATTATTTAATAAATTAACCTTTCAGTTTTTTCAAGTATCATTTAACTTTCTAACTTTAACTAATTTGTTGACTTGCATTTAGGTTTTCAACTAATTTTGATTAAGATAACCATAATCTCTACAAAAATGACAACTTATCATCATTATCACAGTATATTTGGACAATATCGGCCGGTAACAAGTTTATCATTGTAAACAATGTTTTAAAAAAACTAAACCGGGTAGTAAATTAGCAAAGGTATTAGTTTATGTCTTATTAATTCAGCTTTATAGTTGAATCAGGAATAAGAAAATATAATTATATAAAATATCTCTTAAGCAATTATAAAACTGGTATAAAATTATGAGACAATTAAGTTAGGTGCATTTTTAATTAGTATAAAAAATCATATTACATGTCAAACAAAATGAAAAGTTCATGCATAATTAATGAACAGTAACAAACAATTGTTTCTTGTTTCTTTTTTGAAAAATCGCCTTTTACCAATCCTTTCCTTACTCTTTTTCTTAATTGGTTTTTTGCCCCTTAGTTTTTTAGGTTGTTAAGACTGATGACCTGATCCGATCCTTTCTATTTTTCTACTTTTCTTTTCTCATTAAAGGGATCGACCAACTTAATTTCTATGGAATTCCATTTTCCCTATTTTATCATGACATAGAATTATACAAAAGGTGCTTCCAAATATATGATCAATATTTAATTATACTCATACATATTCTCTAAACTTGCAAATCTCTTTTATTATATAACTCAAATAATATCTTTGTAGTTTGTAGGCACCTCGTCATTCAAAACTACAAACAGAGAAACAGTAGCAAAAGGACAGGAGCAGTAACCTAATTAAGATTCAATATACTAGCTAGAAAGATAAGGAAAATGTGATCAGAACCTTATTTTGTTAAATTATCTTATCTTTTTTTAACAAACAGTCAGACAGATCAGTTTGACTCTGAAGGTGCTGGTTTTCTTTTGGGCAGGTCTTTCTGAACTAGCTGCCTACTAGAGTGAATCTGTCTCATATATATAATAGTGGCAATCTGAATTAAGTGTCTGTGATGAAAATGAAGAAACCATTCTGCAACTGTTTGCACATTTCTTTTACTTGCAATTTGGTATAAGGTGTTTTATTGGTTAGATGTGGCGTTGTAAGTTTCAAATATTGTCTGGAATTTGTTCTAATTTTATTTCATTCTTTTAATTCGATAAAAGTGGTTAAATGGATAGACATTCCTAATTCAAAAGATATTAATGACATGTTAGGACGATGAATAGAGACTTATCTAAAAGATTACTGCAAGCAATTTCGCCTTTAAAATACTCAACTTAATTGTCTTGATCCTAAATGTCATAAAATCATCTTAAAAAAGACTATCCACTAAAATATAAAAGAAACGTCAAGAAAATTCAAATTTATATTCATGATAAAATTAGAGTTTGTATTAATTAAATCCTTAACACTTGTATATCAACCCACATTGACATTTTACTCTATATTTTGATGCATGATGTTTGGCTCTTTCATAATTAATTCGTCAATGCATAGTTTGCTACCCGTATTTGCTCGCACACCCAGTGTCAGATAGACTTAACCTAAAAATACAAAGAATAATTTATTTAAAGGGTAAAAGTGTACTTTTGATTCCTTAAAACGTCATTTAGTTTTAATTCTTAAAAAAAGTTTATATATTTTTAATCTTTACCAAAATTACTTATATGATATTAGTTTATATTCTTATGTATTTTTATTAAATTTTAAATTTAACGATCATATAATAGTGATAGTATAAAATAATTTTATATATTAATTATAAATTTTTTATATGATTTTAAAAAGATTATTATAAAATCAATAAATTTATCCTATACAATAATTTATAATTGAATGAAGGTATAAAATTAGTTTATATTATTAGTGAATAATCTTTTTTCTCTTATTTTTTTAAGAAACAAAATCAAATTTCAAGATATTTTAGAGAGAAAAAATATTTTACTCTTACTTAATTAACATATATTAAAGTTCTATATTCACCAAGCCAATAGGAACAATAATTGTGAAATCGACCCTAGTATGAAGATTTACATATAGAATTGATAACGAAGGTCCCACACGAGATGCTTGAAGGAAATTAAAGGGGTATTGAGGACGAGCTTGGGTGAAACCGAGGAAACATTATCACTTGCTGAAAATTGATCAGACATAAAGGTTTCGCGATATATAGCTTTAATTTGTTGTTGTAACTTGTTGTGGATGTATGAGTTCATCAGTGACCGATCTAGTTTAGTTTCAACCAACATGGCAATTGGTCTTACTGCATTTTACGTGGTTGTTTTCTGAAAAAATAAAAAAATCCCAAAAGAGACTTTGACAGATTAATATTCAATAATATGCCATTTTCCTGTATAATTTGTTTATGTTCGTAAAAACAGTATTTTTATTATTTGTTTGTTTGTTTGTTTTGAACATGACCCTAGATAGATATTATATAGAAGTTAAAAGTTCAACAACCGATGAACGTAGATACTTCGAGTTAACTAAACACTCTCAGTATACGAACTGAACCAGAAATATAAAGGGACTAAGTTTTGGAGGTTGAGAAAAATGGAAACAGGTAAGGATTAAAATCAATAACAAAAGCTGAAGACTTGGATCTTCTGCGTTATGTACTTGGTGTGCTCATGAAGAGTTCTAAAAATCCTTGACAGTGGAGAAAACTGCTGATAAAAGTGTATGATGATTATATATTAAATTAGTCTTTTATTCTTTTAATTTGTTGTTCAGGTTTAATTTAATTTTTATTCTTTAATTTTTAAAATTGATTGAATTTAATATTTTATTTTTTATTCAATTTAGTCTTTTAATTTTTAAAATAAAAAAATTCAAAAATCAAATTGAATATAAAAAATAAATTAAAAAATTAATTTAACCAATACTTTTTTCCATTTCGAATATATATAAATAAAAGAAACTAGTTCTTTTTCTGACAGAAAAACAAATTTATGCTAATTAAAAAGTTACTTAGTATCATCTAATTTTACTAATTAATTCTGTTTATAAATTATTTGTTTTTATTGAATTTGATATAAAATAAATGTTATTTGATTAATGAATAAAGATATTTTGAAGAAAAAAATCGTTAAATGAACTGAAACTAGTTAAAATTTATTTGATTAATATATAATTTTTTTTTCTTATATTCGAAAGAAGTAGTCATAAATTATCAATGTTTAATAAATTGTAGTCACAATCACATTTGTGTTGCAATCTTTGATATTGTAAAAAATTGGGGACACATTCTAGCTGCAATTACATTTGTAATTAATGCAGTCACAGAGTTCAACGACCTTGATTGATTTCGCAACCAATATCGTGATAACGACGACATAATTATGGAGATGTCAAAAACTTTAACGTTGAAACCACCTTTGTGATTTTGGGCTACAACTGAGAACCTTGATTTATCATTTATTCCTGCATCGTTGCATGTTTTATGCTAGTGATAAACAAATTAATTTGTTGTTGGTTAACCCTTCGATATCATGTAATGTGATGAATTTTCGTCAAAAAATGTGATGTTTATGTATAGACTACCCATATATTTGAAGTCATGAAGAATACTATCATGAGACTATATAAATTTAATTAATTATTTCCAGTAGTTCAAGGACATAGGACTTGGGTCACTCGTGGAAAAATATGCATGCTCTTCTAATTCACTTCATGTGAAAGTTACTTAATTTTGAGCATAATATAAGAATTTTGAAAGTAATTTACTGTTTTAAATAGTGCCTTATGTTTATAATATTAGGATTTTAATTGATTCACAAAGGATATGTAGATGCTGATTTTAATTTATTGACGTAGTTAATTAACGATCAAAACTCCCTTTAATATATTAATAACTACTCAAACAGTGAGTACTGCAAAGTTTAATTCGTTAAACAACTGTTCACCATCCACATTCCCCAGTACATCACCAGTTTACTTAGCACTGAAAATGAAAAGTCACTCAACTAGATGCTGCTATGAGGAATAACCTTAGTTTGCCACTACTCAAATTATTAAATTCATCTTGTCCATATATGAACACATGCCATAGTACCTGACTACTTACCTGTACACAAACAATATAAGAAGAGAGTGAGTTTTTGAAGCAGCAATTATGATTTAGAGTATCAAAAATTTGTTGAAATAAGTGATTTAATATTTGGATCTTTTCACTAAAGTTTGGAGTTTAATTTTTAATTTGAGCATATAACCATAATAGAAAGAAAGTATAGATGAGACGAATATTAATTGTGTATTAATTAAATAAGAAATTTTAGATATTTTTTTGTTAAAAAAAGAAAAAGAAAAACTGTTATAATAATACTTACATTTCAAATAGAGAAGTCATACATGAATCATTTATAATTTTATACATTTTATTAATATTTTTATTTTTTATCTCTTTTTAATATTTCATAAATTTTATTATATTTATATTTTTTTTTCTTTTTTATTCTCTCTAGCTATTGAATAACATATTAGTTTTCCACCGAACATTTTTCTTTCAAATATTCCAGCTTGATCGTACAACGAAACAGCTCCCTTAGCTAGTTGATGGGTAATTATATCCAAACATGGACCACAAAGATCAATGACAGGGTCACTGTGATATATGGCAGTGCACAACAACTACGTTGAAGAGAGAAATAAACAGGAGGGGATGGGGGAAAGGAATAATATATGTTAGGTTAAATAATGGAGGGAAATTGAAAGGGAAGTTACTTTTGTTTTAAACTAATCTTTTCAAGTGATAGTGTAAATAATGTTTTACACATTCAATCATTTTGTATTTAATTTTCTATTAATCAATGAAGTTTTTAATAGACGTGCATTATTAGTGTAAAAAAATTATAAAGTTATGCACAAAAAACTATGCAACAATTTGCAAGTGATCATTTAATCATTATTTTGTCTATTGTTGCTATTTTTTAACCCCAAATAGATATGTAGAGTTATTTTTATATTATAATATTATCTTTTTTATCTTAGCTATACATATTATTGTTGACGTCTTCCTTCTTCTTTTTCCTTTCCCTCTTTAATAAACTGTTATTTTTTTTTGCAAGAAGTGCCCCATTAATAAACATAAAATATCTTATATAACTAGAAAAAGTAGAAGAATACTAACATATAGCTATAATTAAGAAAATTCATCTTGTATGCATTATTTTTTCTTTATGTATATTACATTATTATATAAAAGAATTTAAACATCATTTCTAAAGGAGTTTCAATATCATTTTTAGAATCGATGTTAAAATCGTTGTCATTAAAAATATGTATTTTTCAACATCAATTTTAAAATCAATATTGAAAATCATTATCTACATCGCGTATAGCTTAAATCGATGTAGAAATGTGATTAACGTTGTGTATTTTGAAGTACTTTCTACATCGATTCTAAAAAATCGATGTTAAATATCGTATACATACTACTAAAAGAATCTCTTTTTATTACGACTTTCAACCGTCTTTGGAATCGTCGTAATGGAAAGTCAAGACTTTTTACAACGATTCTCAAACCGTCTTACAAAATCCAACTTCTAAGACGATTTAGTCAAGAACCGTCTTAGAAATTGTTTTCTTTTAAAAAATGGATGTTTTTAAAAAAAAATTGACAATTTTAAGATGATTTTTTTCAAAAATCGTCTTATTAGAAAGTAAAATTTCTAAGATAATTTTTCAGAGAACTGTCTTAGAAGTTTTTTTTTTAAAAAAAAAAGTTGAAAATTGACGATTCAAGCATAAAAATAAAGTTAAATTCTCAAGCATGGCAAGTCGTTAGGATGAGAGGAATCAGGTGAGAAGACAAAGATACAATTATGAAGAAAACATGCAAAGATGAGAAAAGATGAAGTTTATAATTCTCAAAAATAAATTACAAGATTCCAAGATTGAGAGAACGCTCGGAAGAGTACCTAAAGTTTTGAAAGGATGGGAAAATCTATCATATTCCAAGTCTGATTACAAAATGAGAAACACAGTCCTTATAAAGACATAAAATTTACTGTGGCTACAGTTCCGGTAATCAAAACCGAATAATATACCATTACAATGAACAGTGATCAGCCGTAATATGATGATGTCATGTTGATCGAATGGTGATTTCAATAGAAACAGATTTCACATGGCTGTGAACCAGATAATATGCATGAATATATAAATTTAAAGCATAAAAATAAAGTTAAACTCTCAAGCGTAGCAAGCCATCAGGATGAGAGGGATCATGTGAGAAGAGAAAGATACAATTATGCAGAAAACATGCAGAGATGACAAAAGATAAAGTTTATAATTCTCAAAAATAAATTACAAGATTACAAGATTGAGAGAACTCTTGGAGGAGTACCTAAAGTTCTGAAAGGATGAGAAAATTTATCATATTCCAAGTTTGATTACAAAATGAAGGACACAACCCTTATAAAGACATAAAATTTACTGTGGCAACAGTTCCGGTAATCAAAATCGGATAACCTAACACTACATTGAACAGTGATCAGCCACAATATGATGATGTAATGTTGACCGGATGGTGGTTTCAGTCTCCAACAAGGTTGATTCCGAAGCAGTCATTTTCATTCTGATTGTAATCGTCTGAAGATGTTGATGAAGTAGTCTCTGCTAATTTCTTTATTGATGAAGAAGCTTTTTCCTTCTTCAAAAGATTGGGGATTGTTTGCAGATTCTCAACAAACTTTTCCTTTGAAGTTGATGATGAAAGAACTGATAAAGCTACTAACCTTTGATTGAGAAACTTGCAGGTTTTTGGATTAGCAACTTTGGTCAATCTAGGATGGCTTTTAAACCAAAGCTTTACCTGGTCTGGATGAGCCCTGGAGTGATCAAATTGAGACCACCATTGACTAGGGTTTGTCTTCTGATCATAGGGAGTTGTCCCTTGGTTGAGATATTTCCATAGACATATCGCCATTGTAAAATCCAAGCGAGGGACATTTTACTAAAGAAATGTAGGTCTACTGGGAAAGGATCATCCGCAAACTCAAATTTCTTTGTAAAAGTAGTCAAACCGGATAATACCTCAAAAGGAAGTATCTCTAAGATTAGTTCAAAATAATTCCACCAATGAAGAAACCATTGAGAAAAATTGTATTGAACATTTTGTTTGAAATAGATTGGCCACAAATGCATAAAATCTTTGTTTTGAAGACAATACATTATACCAAGCTATTTGATAATCCCAGTAAGTAAAATCAATGGGATCATAGTTTTGAGAAATTTTTTTGATTTTATTCAAATCTCCAAATTCTTTTGGTGTTAGAACCTTAAGGATTTGAAGTGTTGAATAAGAAATTTGTTCTGAGTTATTATTTTTATGGTGTTTAATTTGGATTGAGTTAGAATCAACCAAAATAAACTCATAAAATGTCTTATTTTACTGATTGAAATTGGTTTGTAGTGAAACTGATTGCCCTGGAAATCTTTCAGAAAGATTTTTTGGAGGACTTTGTTTGGTTTGGGGTCCCAGAATTCTAGTTCCATTTGGATAACATCTTTGATACTTGATTTTCGGGACGTATTGGATTTGAGGTTTAGGCTTTTGGATGGCCAAAGGTTCGAGTTGGTGAACTATGATTTTTCCTTTAGGTTGATGAAAGGTTACTTCTTTATTTCTTAAATTTTCAATCATGGTCGAAAGAATTTTATTGTCTTTTTCTTTCGAGGCTATGCTAGCCCAAGATTTGGATGGAAGGCCTTTGGGAAGTTGGGTTAATCTTTGTTCCTGAAAGGCCATAAGAGTTTGTATAGGCACGCCACAATCAACCTTTTCTGTGATTGGGGGATTTGGTTTTCTGGGTGGATGACCCAATTTGTGTTTGAGGGACATGGGTAGATGATCATGATTGGGTTGATGACCTAGATTGATGTTTGGGATGAACTTCCTACTTGGAAGAGGATCGTGACCCTGAATGAGTGATTAGACCAGCTATTGCTAGTCTATTTTTGTTGCCTCTTCCTCTCCCTCTGGACATTTGATCCTCACCAGGACAGTCATTGTTTTCCTCCATGTAAATATTCACGAGTAAGGTAGTCAGGAAGAGGTTTAAGGTAACTTTGAGAAATTCAAAGATACTTAAGATTGCTTGCCAACGGGAAAATGTTTGTTTTGATGCAAGGTTTTTAACATCCTTTTGTAAAATTCCTTTTGCATATTTACAATCCACATGAATTAAAAACCTTTGATTGAGTAAATCAGATTGAAATTTAGATATTTATAAAACAATTGTTAAAACTTCCTTCTTAAGAGTGAAATAATTCTGCTGAGTAGGATTCTAATGCTTTGAAGTAGATGCAATTATTTGTTCTTTGTCATTGATAGTCTGTTTAAGAATGCCACCATAACATATGTCAGAGGCATCAATTTTGACAATCTTTTTGGCTGAGGGATTGAGAAGGTAAATACATGGAAGATCAACCTTGGTCTTGATCTGTTTGACAAGATTAGTGTGAACATTGGTCCACAGAGGAGGTGTCTTCTTGAGACGATCATAAAATGGTTTAGCAAGATTGCTAAGTTGCGGAAAGAAATCGGAAACATAGTTTAGACAATCGAGAAAACTATTCAACAATTAAATTCTCATCCAAAATCTATTAAGTTTCAAAAATTGTTTCTAAATCAAGTATTTTAAAAAAAAACTAGAAATAATTGAGAGATGTTTTCTCATCATCCCCTACTTTCTTCAAGCATTTTTTGAATAAACTTTTAGAAAACAAAAATGTACTCAGACAAATTCAGTAAACAAACAAGGCCTAAGACATTGCAAATAAAATTTGTGAGAATGACATTTATTGAATAATAGCTCCCTTAATTTGCACGTGAGAATTACATCAGAAGGAAGTTGCTAATTTGTTTGAGCAGTTAGAGATATTGTTAGTTTGTTACAGTGTGTCAACAATATTGCTTACATGTAACTGCACTATTGATAGCCTATGTTTTATAGCCTTGTAATATAAAAATACATTCAATGTGTATTCAAGATTTAAGATATACAATACAGAAAACAAGAGTTATTCTTTTTATTTCATTTTCTCTCTTCTCTTTCTTGATTCTTTATGGTATCAGTTTGCAACAACAATGGCCATTCCAAATCAAAACTCTCTACCAGACTTCATTACGAATCCAGGGAATCCACTCTACCTCCACCCAAGTGAAAATCCCTCAATTTCTCTTGTTTCATTAGTCCTCAATGGTTGAATTATCACGCTTAGGCAAGAGCGATAAAGATGGCTCTAATGTTAAAGAATAAGCTAAAAATTTTAGTTGGATCTATGACAATTCCTAATGCAGCAGATCTCTCATATCAGGCTTGGGAAAGATGTAATAACATGGTACTTGGATGGATTCACAAATCCATAAGTGATTCCATAGGTAAATCCATACTTTGGATTGATAAAGTTGAGGATGCTTGGAAGGACCTTAAAGATCGTTTCTCTCAGGCTGATATATTTCGCATCTCAGATCTTTAGGAAGATATTTACAAGCTTTATCAAGGTGAGCAAAATGTAGCAGATTATTTCACTGTATTAAAAATTCAATGGGATGAAATTGAGATCTTGAAGCCTTTACCACAATGTTCTTGCAATGCTCTTAATCAAATGCGCATATACAGAGATAGAGATCATGTCATCAAATTCCTAAAAGGATTAAATGATCAATTTAACAATGTCAGATCTCAGATAATGTCGTTAGATCTTTCGGAAGTGAACAAAGCTTATTCTCTCATATTGCAACAAGAAAGACAGATCAACAATGGTGTTGTTGTTATCGATGATGCATTTAATGAACCAAAAGCTTTTGCGTATGCCTCAAAAAATAGAAACTATATTGGTGATAGAGGTAGATGGAAGCCTAATGCTGGCCGAAGTGGAAATCCTAATGCAAGAGAGGTGGAAACAAATTTTGTATCCATTGCAAGAAAACAAACCATACGGTGGAAATCTGTTATTTTAAACATGGATTTCCACCAGGATACAAACCATGCAATCAAGCTGCTACTAATCTCACATATGCATAAACACCAACTGCCAACAACAACAATCTTGAGCAAGGTTTTTCATTCACAGCTGAAGAACAGCAACAACTGCGAAACTTATTGCAAGTGGACAAGAATGCAAGTTCACATTATGCAAATTTAGCTCAGGTTTCATCATTCAACTCAGAGGTAACACAACCATCAGGTAAAAACTCTACATATTAGATCTTGGACACTGGTGCCACAGATCACATATGTTTCTCAAAATCCTTTTTTCTCCTCTTTACATAAAACAACACCAATATCCATTTTACTACCCAATGGACACAATGTTGTTTTTGAATACTCGGGTACAGTTCAATTGTCACCTCAGTTTACTTTACAAAATGTCCTTTTTGTTCCAAAGTTCAAAGTAAACTTGATATCAGTTATTAAACTTTTGAAAACTATACCATGCTGTATTACTTTTGACCATTGTTCTTGTTCTATTACACAGAGATATACCAAGGAAATGATTGGTTCAGCTGAAGAGAAAGATGGATTGTACATGTTAGTCATTTGCCAAACAACTAATCAACCAAGTCAGAAAAATACTTCACCTCTTTCTATGCAATGTAACCTTTCATCTTTACAGAATAATAGTCCATTTTTACAGAATAATGGCTCCCTTTTGTGGCATTATAGACTTGGGCATTTATCCCGCAATGTAATGAATAAGATGGCAAATCAATTTCCTTTTATTTCTGCAAAAGAAGTTTCTCCATGTGATATATGTCATCTTTCCAAACAATGCAAATTACCCTTTCCACTTAGTTCATCCTTCACAAATCAACCTTTACAAATTTTGCATGCTGATATATGGGGACCCTATTCCACTTCTTCTTTGCATGGACACAAATACTTTCTTACACTTGTTGATGATTATAGTCGTTATAATTGGGTTATTATGATGCATGCAAAATCTGAAACAAGACATCTGCTACAAGGATTCATAGCTTATGCTAAGAATCAATTTCAATACAAACTGAAAATTATAAGAACAGACAATGGCCCCGAATTCCTCATGACAGATTTTTACCATAAAAAAGGAATCATACATCAATGCTCATGCGT
Source organism: Glycine tomentella (assembly GCA_007407185.1). Taxonomy (NCBI): domain Eukaryota; kingdom Viridiplantae; phylum Streptophyta; class Magnoliopsida; order Fabales; family Fabaceae; genus Glycine; species Glycine tomentella. Next base: position 448,722 of record PYAF01004035.1, on the reverse strand, counting down.
AGAAACTCCACAACAAAATGGAATTGTGGAACAAAAACACCGTCACATATTGAATGTGGCAAGAGCACTTACCTTCCAAGCCAATCTACCCTAACAACTTTGGAGCTATACTATTACTCATGCCATCCATTTGATCAACAGAACCACCAGTCCAAATCTCAAAAACAAAATCCCCTTTGAGCTATTATACAATCAACCACCAACTCTAATCCATCTAAAGGTGTTTGGTTGCCTTGCTTTTGCTAGCACATTGAATGTCCACAAAACCAAATTTGATCAACGTGCACGTAAATGTGTTTTTCTTGGTTTTCAACCAAACACAAAAGGCTACATCTTATATGACCTATCCTCTCATTCCATTTTCATTTCACGGCATGTTATATTGTATGAAACTCATTTTCCTTTGCTAAATACACCACCTAAAGACTCTACCTTGGTACAACCTTGTCCCCCATACTCATGAATATAACCATACACCAGAAGCCACTCCTACTACCATTCTCTTAAATGAACCAACCAATATTTCCACCACATCTGAAGTACCACCCTTAAATGAACCAGTCATTGTTCCCATTACATCTGAAGAATCATCCTCTTCTATTCGACGTTCTTCTCGAATCAAGAAACCTCCACACTACCTTAATGCCTATCATTGCAGTCTCTCTGTATCTTCATCTCACCAACATTCCTCAGGTACCCCTTATTCCTTAGCTTCTATTTACTCTTTTGATTTTTGTTCTCCTGAATATAAACATGTCTGTTTGAGTTTAAGCACACACCAAGAACCACAATCCTACTCAGAAGCCTCAAAACACGCCTGTTGGCGTAATGCTATGAAAGCTAAGCTAGATGCACTTGCCTTGAACAACACATGGTCTCTAGTAGATCTTCCACATAATATCAAACCCATTGGCTGTAAATGGGTGTTTCATATCAAGCATCATGCAGATGGCTCTATAGAACGAAACAAAGTCCGACTCGTAGCAAAGGGCTATACACAACTTGAAGGGATTGACTTCTTTGAAACATTCTCACCTGTGGCCAAGCTCACTATTGTCCGCGTCCTTTTCTCTCTAGTTGCAGCTCGTGGTTTGATTCTTGAACAACTTGATGTGAATAATGCTTTCCTACATGGGGATTTGGATGAAGATGTTTATATGTCCCTACCTCTAAGCTTTCCTTGTTCATCTCCAAATAAAGTTTGCAAGCTCCAGAAATCTTTATACGGTTTAAAACAGGCAAGTCGTCAATGGTATGCAAAGTTATCCTCCTCTTTGATTTCTATTGGCTACCAGCAATCTCAGGCATATCACTCCTTTTTTGTTTGAAATAATGTGTCTTCATTCACTGCCTTATCAGTATACGTGGATGACATACTACTCGCAGGAAATGACTCTAATGAAATCAGTCGTGTTAAACAATTTCTGGACAACAAATTTAAAATCAAGGACCTTGGTCCAGCTCGTTTCTTTCTTGGTATAGAGGTTTCACGATCACCTCAAGGCATTGTTGTGAACCAAAGAAAATATACTTTAGAATTGTTACAAGATAGTGGGTTATTAGCTGCAAAGCCTGCCATACACCAATGGACCCTTCCATTCATCTTCAACGCATTCAAGGAGAACCTTACAAAGATGCTTCCTCTTATCATCGTTTGATAGACAGATTGCTATACTTAACAACCACTAGACCTGATGTCTCTTTTGCTGTACAACAACTTAGCCAATTTGTGGCCAACCCTATGACAGTTCATTTCAAGGCAGCAACTAGAGTCCTTTACTACCTCAAAGGTTCCCCTGGCAAAGGATTGTTATTTCCTTCCAACAATGACACTCATATCTCTGCATTTGCAGATGCTGACTGGGCATGTTGTTTGGACACTCGTCGTTCTATTACAGGGTTTTGCATATTTATTGGAAAGGCTCTTGTATCATGGAGGTCAAAGAAACAAACGACAATCTCACGTTCCTCAACGGAGGCTGAATATCGTTCTCTTGCTCATCTCACATGTGAATTACAGTGGCTTAATTTTCTTCTCAAGGATTTATGTATGGTTCCTTCCAAGCCTACATCAGTGTTCTGTGACAAACAATCCGCCATTTATTTGGCTCATAATCCAACTTTTCATGAACGCTCTAAACACATAGAGCTGGATTGTCACATAATTCGTGAAAAGATCACTACTGGCCTCATTTATTTGCTGCCCATTTCCACTTATTTTCAAACTGCTGATGTTTTTACTAAAGCCCTGCATCCTCAACAATTTTGTTCTAATATAGCCAAGCTTAGACTACTGGATATCCATCGTCCAGCTTGAGGGGTGATATTGAATAATAGCTCCCTTAATCTGCGCATGAGAATTACATCAGAAGGAAGTTGCTAATTTGTTTGAGTAGTTAAAGATATTCTTAGTTTGTTACAGTGTGTCAACAATATTGCTTACGTGTAACTGCATTATTGATAGCTTGTGTTTTATAGCCTTGTAATATAAAAATACATTCGGTGTGTATTCAAGATTTAAGATATACAATACAGAAAACAATAGTTATTATTTTTATTTCATTTTCTCTCTTCTCTTTCTTGATTCTTTAACATAACCCATACTCAATAATCCAAATTCAAACAAATAAGAAACCCCAAGTTACCTTTCCTTGGAACTCAACAAAAGCAACCTCAACTTATTTCTTAGACTTGAAGGACACAAATCCATATCCAAACGACCTTCTAGGATTATCACGATACACAACCTCAACAGACACAACTCTATTAGTTTCTGAATCAAAAAACTCCATAAGATATTTGGAGCTCGCTTCATAGGACAAGTTAACAACAAACAAGTTAAACGTCACCACCTTAGGTTTCACAAGGGGCGGTGTTGTTTTCTCCTTTGGCATCTAAGTTTCATCCAAACACTTTATGAATCGAGAAAATGAACAAGATAAATTAATTTATTATAGGGTGAGACGCGGTGTACATGATGTAGTGGCACTTGCTGGAGCCGAAGAGTTTCCCGGAGATGTCGTCGAAGTGTTTCGCGGTGGTTGTGGCACCTCTTCTTGATCGGAGCAAACGAGAAAGGAGGTTTTTCAACGAAGACTGGCGGAGGAGTGATGAAGATGGAGGATCCTAATTTGTCGTTGGAGACACTATTATCGCCAGTGATGGGGGAGGACATGAAGGAGGAGTTGAAGGAGATGCTAAAGGTTTCTTTAGAGAACTCAAGATCCATGGATTTTGCGTTGGTGGTGTTGAAGATGTTAGGTTTTGTGAAATTGAGGGTTAGACTCTGTGAATGCGAAGGGTTATCCGGAGGAAGGGATGGAGCGAGTTGGAAGTGGAAGGGAAGGGTGCATGGCGGAAACTGGCATGGCCAATGCGGTGGTTGAGAAGGGATTGATGGGAGAGGAGACAGAGGAGCTTCCATGCCCTTGAGGCCTTCAGCGACCGCTTCTTTGGGATTGGGTGGGTTTGTTGGGTGAAATTTGTATTGATTGGGGGAAGGATAAGAATGACACAGTTGCAACTGCGTCAACTTTTTCAAAACTGTTGTTAAGGTATCTCGAACAACATCGGTTTCAAATATAACTGAGTGAGCACGCATAACATCGATTTTAAAAAAAAAATCGATGTTAAATGAGTATTGACAATATCGATTTTTAAAATATCATGTTAACGGTAATATTTTATTTACAAAAATGTTATCACATATTTTGTGACATCGATTTTCGTCAAAATCGATATTAATTATGCGATGTTAAATCTTATTTTTTTAGTAGTATTATTACTTATTTTTGTTTATTTCTTTTGAAGCCTTGACGTTTATATAGAGTTAAATGGCACCTTAAATGAATGCAGAGATCCTTTACAAAAGCTACTAAAAATAACATTTACTTAAATGAAAATAAAATTAACACATAAAAGATATTTGAAACAAAACAAAATAAATGAATGCCGGGAATGCCGGGATTTCCATTTTGACCGATACTTTTTGTTCTTGGACCCATTGAAATGGGCACTCTCGTTTGTTCGTGAATGATGAACTTCATGTCGTTTTCAACACTTTTTTTATGCCTGACAAAGCTCAAATGGAATACGATTTAATTTGTCAAATTTTTACTTTTTTCTTCTTCTTATTGTACGTGTGCAAACGACAGAGAAAACAATTTTTCTTAGGTATCAAGGCAACGGTGGATATAACAATCCTCCACCACTTATGTAACTTTGACCATGTAAGCATATCCAGATTTTTGCTTAAATTTCATCTTGACAATTCATTTTAATTGTACAGTAAAAACTATGTTCATCTCATATTTTTATTTATTATCTTATATGTTTCCAGATTTGGCTAAATGATATTTCATTTTTAAACTTTAGGTTTGAACCTAATACAACCTTAAAATTAGTTTATATTGTTAGTGTTACTTTCTCAATTATATATAATATTTTAATCACATCATTAGTTAATAATACATGATATCCAACATACTCCTTTCATACCAATAACTTTTAAAATAGTATATAAATTTCAATCATTACCTATAACTGTTATATATGATCATTATATATGATTTCTATAAAAAAAATTAATTCTTTGGCTCTTCTACTATTAAATGTCACTGTTTTAAATAATGAAATCATATTATAAAAAGAATTATATTTTTTATATTTAATTTAAAAAATAAACGGTTAAACTATTTCAGTTAATTTAATTTTTTGTTACAACTTACAACAATCATATTCATATTTAAAAGATAATGTATATTACATTAAAAATATTGTAAGGTTAAAATATATTTAAATAAGAAAATGTTATTTCTATCCATTGACTTTGTTTTTTCAATTAAGAAATCTGCTCATATTTAACCTATAACTCATAACAATATATAATAATGATAGTCCACATAAATATTCAAATATTTTAACTCATAAAATTTTTTTGTTTTTCGATTTATTTAAACTGATTTTTCTTAAAATAAATATTGTTTTATATATTTTTTTAAACAAATTTCGATCTACTTATTAAAAAATATTTTTTAAAAGTTTAAAACAAATTAAAGGGTCCATTATTTATATGTTAAGTGGTTAAAAACACAAATGCTACATTAGAAGTTTGCGTTAAAACAAAACAAAAATACATTAAATGTACTCTAAAAATAATTTTCAAACACGCACTAATATTGGTTAATATCCTTTTAAACATTATTCAGATGAAGATTTCTCTTTTTTCATATTCATTATTAAATATAAAATATAGATCTATATGTGAAGATCTGGTTCTTCTTCAAAAATTCTAAAGAACTCCAAGGAGTTCAAAAAAATGATTTTTTATGTGACAAGATAGAAAAATGAAAAAATAAATAAAATAAAATTAAAATTTAAAATTAATTACTTAAAAATAATTATATACTTTATTAATATTTATAAAAAAATTTCATACTTTATTAATTAAAATTAATTATTTATTTAATTTATTTTAATTAAATTTAAATATTTAAAAATAAAATCAAGATAAAATTTATTAAATTATCTAAAATTTTAATTTAAGATTATCAATAAAAATATCATAAATCGTAAGAAATCATTGATATTATATAATATTATAAAATTAATAAAAAAGTAATCTAAAATTTTAATTTAGAATATATAGTAAAGTTGCTCTAGGATATCTTTCACTTGGTGGAAGGATCACTTTCTAGCTTTTACTAACTTTTTTATTGTGTACGATAGATGTGACAGATTGTGAAAATAAGAGTCGTTTATATAGATGAAGATCGACAATGGATCAATAATTAATGGTGTTGGAACTTTAAATGCCGTCGTCCACACTATTGTGTTGGGAAGAATGTTTATATGCAGATTTGGTGTCATTAATAAATGATCAGATTTTTTCTGCCCTGTTAAAAAAGATACATGACGATAGTATATACTATATTATATATATATATATATATAATATTTTATTCTAATGTAACATGTGAATTTTATATTCATTTTCTTAAATAAATTTATTTTTATTTTAATTCATAAAAATATATTTATCATTATAGTAATTAAGTCTCTTATGATGTCTCTCTTCTTTCAACGTTGGCTTGAGTGTACATATACTTATTTCACGGTCTAATTTTTTTCAGTTTCTCGATCTTTAAAGTAAGATTCTATCATTTTATTTATTCTCCTTTTTTTAAAAAAAAATGTCTAATATTTGATGTTTATCCTACCGTTCATGTTGACTTATTTTTTCCTACAAAGACATAAATTCTTTGGTGGATAAAGTGATGATACAAAAATATATCATTGACTTTCTGTTTATGAAGGACTTCACTGAAGCCAGCGAGTCAGTTCAACTTTCTTGATGTTCGAAGGTGAAGAAAAGTAGAGAATTTATCTTAATTACTTTCAAATTATAGATAATAGTTTTTTTTTTTTTTTAAACAAAATTCTCTTTTGAGGTTTATTATTGTCATACGTATGTCCTGCATGTAATGAATTTGTTGGAAGTGAGGGTGTTTTAGTTTTTTTTTTTTTTTCTGATCACTTCTTATGCCTTTCAATTAACAAACGAGATTTGTTGTATAAAAGAAATCAAGTAACAAAATATATATTGTTTAAATAATTAAAAGAGGAGTTTATTATTATGTTATAAACATAGAGTTTAATTTATTTTTGTTTAAAAATATAATTTTAATTCCTTCTTTTTTTTCCTTAGATGTATTTATCTTATTATTGTCTTAATTTTTTAAATTTTATTTGGTTTTATTTTCTTTCTATAAAATAATCTTCT
>PYAF01004035.1:423042-437319 GCA_007407185.1 Glycine tomentella | reverse complement strand
AAAAATATTCTATCCTTTTTTTTAATGCAATATTAAAAAATATCCTATCTTATTTTTGAATGCAATCTTAAACATTTACAATATCATATCTTTTTTTATTGTCAAATTATTTTTTTAATTTTTAATATATATATATATATATATAAATAATAAAATTTATATTATTATTACGGGTTCACGGATCGGGTCATCGGATCAATGGATATGTAAATCTAAACCTGTGACCCAACCCGTACATGAACGGTTTTGATCGGTTCGGTTCGATTTTGACCCAAATATATAAATGACCCAACCCAAACTGTTCGGATCGGTTCGGGTTCACGGGTGACCCGTACCCGCGAACACCCCTAGATTATGGGGTGTATTCAAACACACCATAAGAGATAGTTACTATTTATTTTGACAAGCACCCTATAATGCGTGTTAAGTAAGAATATATATATATATATATATATATATATATATATATATATATATAGTGGCGGACCTAGGAATTTAAGTTTATGTCCGCACTTTTAGTAGCGGGGGTTCGGAGGCAGCGTCCCCAAAATTTTTTTTTTGTAAAAAAAATTAAAATCAACGATTTATGTACAAGGTTATAAACCCGCTTAAAATATAGTTGTTTTTATAACAAGATACAGGTAATAGTTTGATCAAACATTAAGCTTCCAAATTTTACCAATCATCCAAAACAAATATGAGAATATAATCCAGTACATTCATACATCATCATTCTACTTATAATGGTGAATAAAAAAGTTAACATTACCTGTATAAAAGGCGAGCAAAATCACAGTTAAGACCCTCATCTCTAGAATATTAACTTGGTTGAGAATGTCAAACCTGACATCAATTGGAAGATATAAAAGTCATTTCCCAATTAAACCCAACTAGCGAGCAAAAGATACGAAGCTAAAAAAGTAAAGCAACACAATAAAACAAAGTGTAGAAAATACCGTGATTACAAAAGCATTCTTCGATTCTTCATTCCTTGAAAATATTGCATTATATCTTCATCATCAATCTTATCGAATGTATCACGTTCAACATAAGTTAGCATGCAGGCATTAAACCAATCATCACTCATTCGATTACGTAACTTATCTTTAACAAAAGTCATTGTAGAAAAAACTCGCTCAACACTAGCCGTTGCTACCGGTAGAACGAGTGCCAGCTTTATCAACAAATAAACCAATGGATAAACAATATCCTTTCTCTTCTCAACCATCTTCAAAGCAAGGTCAGAAAGTCGTTTCAAATTGGCAAAATCAGAATCAGCTCTTACATCAACAATAAAATTATTGAGACTTGAAGAAAGAAAAGGAATATCTGCATGCTCATCAAACTCCATAGGATAAAATCTAGCAAACTCAATCAACTTTTCTTTGTTAAAAGTAGCAAATGAGTCACAAGGATCAAGACAATTCAAACACTCAAGCAACTTGATATTGACATTATCAAATCGATCACTCATCTCTTGAACCTGAGTATCTATCACTGTATTAAATAACTCCACTTTAAAGTAGTGCAAGAATGTGAATGATTCCAATCTCCGTCTTGATCTCCCTTTAGGACAATAAACATCCTCCATATTTGGAATCTCAATATCATATTTATTGGCAAAAATGTTTGTTTCTTGAAGCAATTCATCAAAGCCACTATCTCTCACCTCTTGTAAACGAGACTTGACTATGTTCACTAAACCAATTGCATTTAAAAGGTCTTGATCTTTTCTTTGTAGTGCTTGCGACAACTCATAAGAAATCCCTAAGATAAGGTGCATAAGATGCAACAAGAATGCAAACTCAAAATCCTCCATGACATACAAAATGCAACTTGCATCAGTTCTTGCAGCATCATTCTTAGGGTCGTCTTCAATAATTTTCATCAAGGAAATTATTGGAGAAAATAATGAGATAACACTTGTAACTGTACCAAAATGGGAACCCCAACGAGTGTCTCCAGGTCGCTTTAAGTTTGTCTCTTGATTTAAACCTCTTCCAGTTGGTAATTCACCGCAAGCAATTCTTTCAACGATCTGCTCATATTGTTTCATTTGAAGAATTTCCTTCCGCTTGCATGAACCCCCCACGACGGTTGTCATCTTTTGAAGCATGTCAAAAAATTCTTGAATCTTTTTGTGATGTTTTGCAACCTTCACAAGTGCCAACTGTAACTGATGAGCAAAACAATGAATGTATAATGCAGATTTGTTCTCTGCCAATATCAAACTCTTAAGCCCTTTGAATTCACCCCGCATATTACTAGCACCATCATAGCCTTGACCGCGACATTTAGACAAACTTAAACCAAGTTTAGAAAATAGTCCATCAATTGCTTCTTTTAGTGATTGTGCAGTAGTATTTGAAACATGAATTATGCCAATAAAACATTCAACAATAAACCCCTTTTTGTTCACATATCGAAGTACAACTGCCATTTGTTCTTTAATTGCAACATCACAGGCTTCATCAACTAGCAAGGAAAAATAATCATCCCCGAGATCACTAATTATTTCTTTAACAGTCAAATCAGCACAAGCTTAAGCAACATCTTTCTGAATTTTTGGTGAAGTCAATTTGTGATTATCGGGGGCATTTTCCAAGACCACATCACTCATCTCTTTATTTGGCTTAGTATAAAACTTTAGAGTTTCAAGAAACAAACCTTGTTGATTTGAACTTTCAGATTCATCATGTCCCCGAAAAGGCTGACCATTTCGTAGCAGGTATCTAACACAATCTAAAGAAGCTTTCAGCCGAATACGGTAACCAATTTTTTGTTGTTCAGTGATATTTGAAAAGGCAATATCAATATGCTGCTTTTGCTTCATCAAATCTTGACCAGCTTGATAACATCTATTATGAACACTCCTATACTCCCCAACATGAACTTTGATTCTATCATTCTTTTGCCAATTTTTGAACCCCGTACTGACAAATGCTGCCTTCATCGAACCACTGCCTCCAACCTCCATATCAAATAGATAACAATACAAGCAAAAACACGCATCTTGTGATACACTGTACTCTAACCAAGAACCGAATTCTTCATACCACTTAGGATTGAATCTACGCATTTTTCCAAACATTTCCGTTTGTGGGAATGGTTTCAGAATTGGTTGAGTTGGCCCCTTGAGCAAATAAGCTCTCCGAATATCCTCTCTCTCTATCGGATTTGATGTCATTGAATAAATTGAAGGTCTTTTTCCCGGATCCGCTTCAAGATTTTCTATATTAAATTTTGCTTGAGGTGGTGGTTCAAAACTTTGAAATTGAGATGCAGACGGTGGTACACTTTGTCCTTGAGATTGAGGAGAATTTTCCACAATTGAAGCATTTTGTCTCTGAGGTTGATCGAATTCAATTTCTGTATTTGTGCCTTTTTGACCTTTGAAATAAGATTGTATCCCTGATAAATAAAAAAGAAAATATCAATCATACATTTATATTGTTTATGCTATTAAAATAGTTATAACAAATAAATTAGTATAGAAAGTTACCTTTCATTGAGACTTGTTAAATTATTATGAACCAACAATTGGATCCCAGTGATTGCAAATTCCCAGTGCGAGATCTACTGCCTAAGGAAAAATGTCTACATGTAAAACTTGTCATTTAATTCATGAAATTGGTCTTATATTACAACCAACAATCAAATCAACAACCTTTAAACATACAACACAAACACAAATCCACTGAATGCATTCACAAAATCAACAATAGCTAACTGCAAGATGGAAAAAAGGCCAGCTCACTAAATTACGCAATAAATCAAACACCACAAATGCATTGACTATAGGTAAACAGCGTAAACATGATACCAATCAACAAAACCCCCGTTAACAATAAAGTCAGAATTCTCACTGGAACAATAATCCACTGGACGTGTCAATCGAGCATTTTATCAAATAGTTGGCGACCAAAATGCAAATTAAAAAAAAAAACTTATCAGATAAATCTTTATCAGTTGGCTCTGGCTACCAAAACACAAATTCGAAGGAATCAAAATGCAGAGCTGGCTACCTAGTCTTGTGAGAACCGTAAAAAAGCTTGAATGGTGCTTCAATGGTGCTTCCGTGCTTCAATGGTGCATAGTTGTAGTCTGCAGATCCAGGAAGAAGCTTGAAGGTGCTTCAATGGTGCTTCAACCTTCAACCGTGGACCAGCTCGGACGACGGCGCAGGAACAGTTGCGCGAATGGCCAGAGGACTCGACGACAAGGCTACTCGCGGCGGTGGGTTGCGCGAGACTAGCGAGAGGCGGACTTGACAGTGGCGGCAGACTCGTTGCGAACGCAGCACTCGGGTGGGAGGCAAGGAAAGGTAAGCAACTTTTTTTATTTTTAACATTTTAAAACAGAAAGAAAAAAAAGGCCCAAGGTTAATGTCCGCACGTGCGGACAATTGCCCACACGTGGGTCCGCCTCTGTATATATATATATATATATATATATATATATATATATATAACATTTTATATGAGAATGATTATCTTATTGAGAATAAAAATAATTATTTGTATCCGTTAAATTAAGACGAAAAATCAAAATTAAAATACTTTAAATTCAAATTAAAGTCTCGTTTAACTACAAAATCAAATATTTAATTTACATCAAGATGTCGCCACCAACATGAACACAACTACTCTTGCTGCCATCACCACCGTGATCGTTGTTGTCATTGCTACCACTGTCGTTATCATCGTCGTGACATTTTAATCTTATTTTTTCATTTTAATCTAACAAATGAGAATGATCGTTCTCATTCTCATATAAAATAATCATACTCATATGAAATCTCATTTCTCTCTCTCTCTCTCTCTCTCTCTCTCTATATATATATATATATATATATATATATGCTTCTAGGCATGGGTCGGTGATAATTTGAGTGGTATGCATCTAGGAGTGTTCGCGGTTTGGTTTGATTTGATTTTCATTTAAAATAAAATTCAAACCAAATCAAACTAATACTTTATAGTTTGGTTTTGTGATTTTTACTAAAATATTATTTCATTAAAATTTATATACTTTCTTTTCATATTTTAAATAAAATCATATTAAAAAATTATTGATAACAATCTACAAAACTTATTAATAAGTTAAATCTTCTACAATAAAAATATGTAAAATTTCATTTATTTTAAAACATTTTGAAATTAAAGTAGTTCACACATAAAATACGTAACACTAAAGTAATATAAATCTTAGTACAAGTGTTACGGTTTGATTCAGCTTGTATCGGTTTAAAAAACACAAACCGCAAACTGAACCGAACCAATCAATTTTTTAGAAAAAAATCATTCAAATAAATAAAAAAAACAATGATTCGATTTTCAATTTTTTTAACAGTTTTCAGTTTTGATTTTGGATCACTTTAAATTTGAACACTCTTATATACATCAAACTTTAAATTAACAAAATGCACGTGGTCATAGAAAATGACATGCGTTCCACTAGGAAAAGTCACAGGAGAGGCCCACATACTATGTTTCTATATGAATATCTACTCCCAAAAGGTTGCGGTGAAAACCACTTTAGCGTCAACCAAATTCACTTTTGGGATGTTTTATGGGAAAAAAATCCAAATAACATATTTTAAATAAATAATTATAAATTTGAAGTTAGTTTGTAAATTGTTTATTAATATGGGATAGTTAAATATGTTCAAATTGGGTGTGTCTCCCTCATTGTGACACGTGTCACGCATTCATGCATTGGTAGTGATATTGTACTTATAAATTTTAAACTGTTATAATTTTTGATAGAAATGTCCGATGAAGGTGTATGATATATTAAAACACTCGAAATTCAGAGCGGAAGACTTGAAAAAATTTCCAAAGACAATTTGCTCCATTATTTTTTCCAAAACATGCCTCTAAGTGCCTTAAAATTAGGATTTAATTTTCAATGTCCAAAAATTTACTTGTTTTCTACTTTTTTTAATTACTTAAATAGTTAACTTAATGCTATTTTTTATTTTTTTAATTACTTCTCTGAATTTCGAGCGTTTTGAAATATCGTACATCTCGATTGGACATTTCTATCAAAAATTATGACCGTTTGAAGGATATATTGTATGCCTTTGTAATTTTTTTCGACATTCTAAATTTTTATATGGTTTTGTTTCATATTTTTTGGATTTTTTATATAACTAATTTTTATTATAATATTTTATTTAAAATGCTTTCTATATTAAAAAATTATTTACAATTTTAAAAAATAAAATTTTCAATTTTTTCAAATTCCAAAATAAAATTGAAAATTTTTATTAAATAAAATATCATATTAAAAATTAGTTAAATAAAAAATCCAAAAAATATGAAACAAAATCATATAAAAATTTAGAAATTATATTAAATAAAATAATATATTAAAAATTAGATATACCAAAAATCCAGAATATATTAAATAAAATCATATAAAATTAAAAAATATATTAAATAAAACAATATTAAAAAAAGTAAAGAAGATCATATCTATGATGAAGATCGGTCTAAAAATACTTTAAAATTAGATGAAAATAACAATTAATAATATTAAATGATTTTTACGTCAAAAATTAAAACACGTCTAATTTTGGTGTTTATTTTAGTCGTTAATAGTTTTTGCGATGGAATACTGTGGTCACAAACATAAAAAATAAAAAAGACCACAATTTTCTATCGCAAAAAGTGTTAGCGACCAAATTAGAGACGAAATTACTCACTGTCCCATATTGGTAAATAGTTTCAAAATAGTCCCAAATTGATAATTTTTTATTAAAAAAGTATTATTTTGATTTTTCTGCCAATGTTTGATAGAAAAAAAAATTTCTTGGAAAACATATATGTTGAAAAATTTAATTTTTCATATTTAATATGTATTTTCAAAGATAATATTTTTAAGAAAGAATTTTTCTTGTAAATGCTTTTAATCAGTTTCTTCGAAAATTTTCATGAAAGAGATTAGAATCTTATTTTTTGAATTTAATTTTTCTTTTACTACAATAAAAATATCATATTATTTTTATTAAATTATATAATTTGATAAATAATTAAAATAATCATTAAAAATATACATAACTCTTTAATTTCTAAAAAAAATATAATTTTTTTAATGATGAATCCAACAAATTTTATTTATTCTAAAAGATATAATTTTAAAAAATCATGATTTCTATGAATTAAAAAACTCTTTCCTTATCAGATTTTATCTGAAGTTTCTACTTTTATGAAATTTGTTTTCTTATCCCCCACCCGCTCTCTTTACCCCGAACATGTTGGGTGAAAACTCTTGATGAAACAGCACTTTGATAATTAAGTTTCCATTTATAACATCTATCTGCACCTCATACCATCGTCCTCTCTGACTCTACTGCTTATTTGCTTACCGTTCTCCTAATTAACAAAGGACAATATGAAGGCCATGTATGTTAGGAGAGTACTAGCTATAGATTTATCCTTGTTTGAGATACTCACGTGCCTTGATTTTATTTAAGATAAGATAAGATAAGATATTTTAATCACTCTCTCTTTTTTCATAAATTTGATAGAAATTATATTATTATCTAAATTATATCTATGTGTTTTAAGATATATATATATATATATATATATATATATATATATATATCATGTTTCCATACATTATATGCGACACTTTTCTTTTCTATTCTATTCTATTTGTGTGTATTGCTACACTATTCTAATTATATATGGGATATCCAATATCAGCCAATCACAAAATAGATCTTTTATGATCCATAAAGATACAATTTAATTAACCAATCATTTTATTTATGACAAATAGTCATTTTTGTCCTTGATTGTGTAAAGCGCTGAAAAATTTGTCTCTGAAAGGTGAAAATTCAAAATTTTGTCCCTGAAAGTGAAAAAAGTGTGACAAATTAATATCAGGGATGAATTTGTCAGCGCACTACACATTCAGAAACGAATTTGTGAGCTCTCTATCCAAAATATAATTTAATCTTTATATTCTCTCTTTTTTAATCATTGCAAGCATAACATTATAATAAATACTTAAAAATTAAGAAAACAAACATAAGTTAAAACAAATATAATAATAAGCATAATATTGATTAATAAACATAATTTATTTATTGTTGTTAAATTTTTATTATAACATTATTAGGTAATGACAAGATCAAGTTATGTCTCATTTTTTTTGTAAGAATTAACTTGACGACTATACATTTTTGTTTGGGTCTCATATTTTGGGTAAGGTACCGTCACATTAGAAATTTCAAACAAAAAATATGAGATAATATTTATCCAAAATATGAGGCTAAAAAAAATTAAAATGCACAATCATTAAATTAATCCTTACAAAAAAAAAGACACAACTTGATTTTGTCATTATTTAATATTGTTACAATATAAATTTTAGAGCAACATGTAAATTATGCTTATTAATCAATAAATTTTTAATGTGAAAGTACCTTACCCAAAATATGAGATAAAAAAATACACAGTCATTAAATTAATCCTTATAAAAAAAATGAGACACAACTTGATTTTGTCATTATTAATGCTGTAACAATATAAATTTTAGAGCAAAATACAAACTATGCTTATTAATCAATATTATATCGTTTGTTTTAATTTATGCTTGCTTTCCTAATTTTTCAGTGTTTATTATAATTTTATGTTTTCAATAATTAGAAAAGAGAGAATATGAAGATTAAATTATATTTTGGATAGAGAGTTGACGAATTCGTACCTGAATATATAGGGTGCTAACAAATTCGTCCTTGATGTTAACGCAGATGAAAGTTAACGAATGGATAGATTTGTCACACTTTTTCACTTTCAGGGATAAAAATTTGAATTTTTATCTTTCAGGGACAGATTTATCAGCACTTTACACATTAGAGACGAAAATAACTATTTACCCTTTTATTTAAATCCATTAAAAGACCACCATGAAAGAAACCTAACACAATATATCAACTGTTTCGTACTCTCTCTCTCTCTTCCCTTGGCTTGATATCACACACCAGCAAAAGTCACATGTCACACAAAAAGTCCTGCTCGACACCAAAACATTCAACACACATATTTTCTTCCTACAAAACAAAACAGCCAACAATACAAACAAACAACCACATCCCTCACTACTCCTTGCCCCCCCACACCCAAACAATATCATAGAATGCACTCCCTACACTCCAAAAACCTCACTGTGTTCGTATAGAAAATATTAAATAAAATGAACTTAATTATTATTTTTAGTTTTATTTAATATTTTTATATTAATTTATTTAATTCTATAAATCAAACACTAATAAAATAAAGTTATAATTATATGTATGACTTTAATATCTAATTCGTTAAAATGTATTACAATTAAAAAAAATTCTTTAACATTAAAAAATATAAAAATATTAAATAAAATATAAAAAAAATAATATAAAAAATATAGAAAATATTAAATAAAAGCTGTAGGATGTTTTAATGAAACTACTATTTTACATTATGACTGATGGACTATTATTGTTGATGTCATCACGAAATCAGGTTTGATTCTGATTGTGCTGAAGTTACTCACAAGCAGCTTTCTGGGTTGCCCTAATCCATCTCATCACTGCAAAATTTCGATTAACTGAGGTCCGATCAAATTAAGTTAAAGATACTTTTTAAAATCTGGTAAGAACTAAGAAGTAACTTTAGTAAAAATAATTTTAAATTATAAAATATGATTATAAATTTTACATATGAATTATGTGTAGTTGTGTATGATATAAGAAATTAACTTTCAATTAGTATAGAGTAAATAAACCTTAATAAAACAACTTAAATAGCTGTACTACAAAATAATGTTATACGAATAAAAAAAAGCATTTCATAATATTCATAAACTAAATTAATCAATTAGTGCATGTTTGATATTAATTTTGGAGAAATAATTGTTTGTTTTTATTAATTTCTAAAATGTAAAAAGTACAAAATTTTATTTTTCCATTTTTTTAACGAAACATGAACTAAGAGTTTTGAAAATTCTATTTTAATATTTTTAATTTTATGAATAAATATTTATTTGATAATTTTATTAAATAAATTATTTATTCAATCACACGTTATATATTTTCTGCATATGGTGCAATGAGAAATATGTTAATCAATAATTTTCTTAAAGCACTGGTTAAAAAATAAAAATAAAAAATTTGTACTAAAAACATTAATCATATTACTAAATCAACAATTATTTACTACTTATTTTTAAAATAACTAAAATAATATATATATATATATATATGTGTGTGTGTGTGTATGTATGTATAATATTATTTAATCAATATCTTGAAAACTAGTTAGTAGGACCCTTATCTATTTATAAGACGTAAAATGTCCTTGAATCAAAACAAGCAACTAATTTTTTATTATTATTATTACTATTATTATTATTATTATAATAATTATTATTATTATTATAATAATAATAATAATTATTATTATTATTATTATTGTTATTATTATTATTATTATTATTATTATTATTATTATTATTATTATTATTATTATTGCATGTTTGATTCTCGGATTAGAGAAAGTGAGAAACACAATTGTCACCTGAAATAGTCATTTTTTCTGGTAAAATGGGAAAAAGAATTTTGTTGGTATTTTAAAGAGTAAACTATTAGTTTAGTGTTGTCATAATAATCCTTAATATTCAGAAAATACCAAATAAATTACTAAAGGTTTATTTAATTTTAGTCCCTAAGATGTACAATTCAACTACTAGCTATTATAGTCTTTAAATTTTGTAACTTAGTCTCTAATAAAAATAGAAATAAAAACTAATATGATAGATAAATTTTAATTTCAAGGATTTATTTATTTGATTTAAAAAAAATAGGGACTACTATGATAACACTCTACAACTTTATGGATTAAAATGGTAATTAATTTACTCATATATATTTGAAATATTCTTGACAACTTTTTCTTAGTATAGAAAATTTAGAATGTTATTAAAGTAAACGAATCTTTAACATAGGACACTCAAATAAATTATTAATAAAAATTAATAAGTGATAAAATTATTATTTTTAATTAAATCGGTCCCTTTTATTTTACTAACATATCTTCTGTGGTTGTATGATATTGTGATCTCAGATGTGGATGCATGTCGTTCATAGGAGATATTAGATAAGATTACATAGTGGCTGTCAAGCGTAGTGAAAGGGGAAAGGAAAAGGAGCAAGCTAAAGAGTCCAGGACTAAAATAAAAATGAGGTATATTTAGACTTTAGAGTGACTAAAATAAAAATAGGGTATACTTAAAGGGTTTAAGACAAAAACTATGTAAAATGATGTGCATGATGTGGTGTACTAGGTAACCTTCTGCTAGCTACCTCAATAGTTAATAACAATTAATGACAACAAGGATTAACGTAAAAGTAAAGAAAATTGAACATTACAAGAATTACTTAAAAGAAATTAAAAATACTAAAATCAAAAGATCATAAATATATTATAGAAACTAAAAATATATTTAACAATTTTTTCCATCTAAACAAGGTTTGAAACCTGGTGTAGAGAAAGGAAAGATAAGCTAATTAAAGTCAAAATAAAATAATATTTGTGAAATGGCTCTTTCATAGATGTTTTGTGTGTGTTTTTGGTAAGAACACATATGCATTTTTATGGGAAGTAATTTTCCTCAAATTAAGTTGGCAAAACTCTCACTTTGAGTTTTGTGTATGTTTGCTTTGCTGACTTTATGTATTTCTACGCATATTCCGTGTTAAAAAAACGTAGTAATTTTTTGTTACTCCACTAGAAGTTGTTCTTTTATTTTTCTAAGATTATTAAATTGATCCATGAAAAAAATGTCAATAAAAGGTTTAAATAATGATGAGCATGCATTTTAAAAATAAAATAAAAAAGTCATGACTCATGACCTCCTTTTTTAATTGGGGCACCTATCCTTTCTTGCTTTATCATATTCTTTCCTTTTTGTATGTGACTTTTGTGAACATGCTATATCCACATAGTTGATTGATGATTGATAAACAACAGAAAATAAAAAGTTAAATACTTACAAGGAAGTCAAACAGATGAACACGAAATAAAAAAAAAACAAAAAAAAAAACACATGAATGATGAAAGTTAAAATTTAAGAATAAAAGACTGTGAGAATAGATTATTTAATTTTAATACAGTGTGTTGTCAATAGTAAAAAATTATCGTCTAGGACCATCATATATTTATAGTACTCTTATTAATCTTTACCTCACATATGACCAATATTTTTAATCCATAAAAAAAAACTTAAATATAATTTTGATTCTCCTATTTTTTAACTCACAATTTTAATTTATTCATTTTAAAAAAGAAACATTCGATCCTCTTATTTTAATTTTTTTTGCAATTTTAGTTCCCGTATTTTAAAATAGATGTATTTGGTCTTCTTATTTAAAAAAAAAAATTATAATTTTAGTCAAGTTCTTAATTTTGTATATATTTTATTTTGGTTCATTTGAATCCTAGACCTAATATATTTATTTAAGGTACAATCGATAAATAACATAGATAAAATTAAAAATTAGACCAAAATGATGGATTCTTTAAAATATGAAAACCAAAATTGTTAATTTTTTTAAATTTAGAAATCAAATATCTTTATTTTAAAATATAAGGACCAAAATTACGAATTTTCTAGAAGGACAAATGTTTGTATTTTAAGATAAATAGACCAAAATTATGCGTTAAGTAAAATCAGAAGACCAAAAATTGTTTTTAAGCCAAAAAATTAATAATATATACTTACGTATACACATAAAAATAAAGCCAGACAATTATAATTTCACATCATATGATAATTTCTTGAAAATAAAAGTTAATTTGAATTCAGCTCCATTTTTTCAAAATGAAAAACAATCAAATCTAAATACGAATCCAATATTTAAAATTATTTAGTTTTTCTCATCAAGACGAGTTGAGATGGTGTAACATTTTTCAACGTCGACTTATAGATAGTACCAATTAATTCTTTTAAGTCATCATAAATTGTAAAATCTCATACATGCACAATTTATTAATTTCTTTCATTCTTGTGTGATTCGATCGAAATGTTACACGTGGAACACCCACATGATTCAAATTTAACTATCATTTTTTTACCATAATTAATTGGTTAATTTTCCTTGGATATCAAATTAAATATAAAAAGGTAAAAACAAGAGAGTTTTGTACTTGCGATGCAAATTTCAAGTAATAAAAGTGCAAGAAAAGGATACGTGCTTATTACCCATGTCCCAAAATGGTGAAAAGCTATGAACCCTAAAACAAAACATTGGCCCTACAACACCAATACCACTGTTCCTCTTTTTCTTATTCCCCTATTCAGCTATTTCTCTTCGCTGTCTTTATCTGTCTCCACCACATGCATGGGTCACCCCTTCTCTTCTCTTCGGAGGCCTACACATAGACGGAAGCACAAAAGTATATCCCATAAAAAGATGTAAACAGAAACAACAACTGAACTTACAAGTTACCAAAACGAAGAGATCGAAGAAAAGCTAGCCACCATCGTGGCTTCGATATCTGAACCACTCAAATTTTGTTGTCGTCGTTGTTGTTTGTCTCACAACTTTTTGCCTTGTGTGGTTCACGTTGATGAAATCTTCAAGAGATATTCAGATATAGAGACTTCGACCCTGTTGCCACGATTTTTAAAAATAATTACCTAACTGCCACACCATCCAAACAATTTGCCAAAATGCCACGCGGCGTAGTTCGCTATGCACCCCAGCGAACTACGCTTGCTGATGTGGCATCCTCTGACCAATGGCGCAGTGCCCTGGCAGACCGGGCAGGACACGTGGCGGGCGCTGCCTAGTTCGCTGACAGCCCTAGCGAACTAGGTAACGTAGATCGCTGGCCCCAGCAGTGAACTACGTGAGAGGCTGACACGTGGCGCTTTACATAGTTCGCTTGTCAGGGTAGCGAACTCTGAGTCCGCTGAGCCCTGCAGCGAACTTGGTATCCACACCCTTTATTTAATGACAGCACCCCCCCTCCAGTTTGCATATTATTCCGATAACGTTTTTCTCTTGAGAATATTGTTCGTTGATATAGGCTAGAATTTGAAAACATGAGTGGGAGAGGGAATGGTTTAATCACCATTGTATATTACAATGGGAGGAGATACGTCGGACCAAATGGTCAGGTGTTCGAAGGAGAAAGCAAAATGTTTCGTATTCCGCCGGCATGCAGCTATGATCATTTGATGAGAATGATATACAAGAAGTTACGCTTACAACGGGGACAA